>JAUZST010011104.1:0-37095 GCA_034779995.1 Parotocinclus haroldoi | reverse complement strand
ATAATAATAATAATAATAATAATAATAATAATAATTGTATTAATAATAATAATAATGACCCTGAACTGAATGACAATAAAAATGAATAAATAATAATAATGGCACAAGTAAACAAAAACTAAATAAATAAATGTATGCATAAATAATAATAATAGAATAATAGTACCAATGCTTCTACTGCTAATAATAATAATAACAATAATAATAATAACAACAATAATAATGATAATAATAATAATAATAATAATAATAATAATAATGCCTTTCTAACGAAATATGTAAATAAACGGATAAATAAATACTAAATACATTCACTAAATAAATACTACTCCTACTACCACAAGAACAATTACTTAATTAATTATTAAATTAGTCATATATATTTTATGATTAATACTACTAATTATAAGTAATAACAATAAATATTAATATTATAGAAATATTAATATAATCATATATTTTCCTACAACTTGTACTAAAATAACCTATATTCTATATTTTATATTCTATATTATATTTGGCAATATAGTATTTTACCGTGTCTTGTATGTAGTGCATACATTTAATGTTAAAAAGAAACTAATTAAACATGAATAGCTTTCCCTATAGTTTTTTATAATTCTGTTGGTTATTGGCTTTTAATGTCGAGCGTTTTGCAGTTAGAGATGAGTTTAAATCTAATCCGTGGCACCGAGCCATTATTTAATGCCTGTAATTATGATTACAGTTACAGTTACAGCATCAAGTAATCATTATCTGACTATTAAGCTGTCAGATATGCCTTAAACGGATCACAAACGGGCGCGGCTGCCTTCAGTTTAGTGCCTGATTCATAATATAAAGTGAGATCAACCCCGGGTGTTCTGACCCAACCTCAGTGTACAGCCAAAAACAAAAAAGGAGGAAGTGTCCTGGATCACGTGTGACTTTAATAAATGAATGAATGTAGAGGCTTTATATGTGCTGAATGGTTATGTAATCAGGCTGATGTGATTATGTAAGAGTCTTCATCCCCCTCACCTCATTCAGTCTCTCCACTTCCTGTTTCAGTGTCTCCACCATGAGCTCCAGCTTCCTCCTCTGCTCCCTCTCTCGCTCCAGCTCCTCCAGAAACACACACACACACACACACACACACACACACACACACACACACACACACACACACACGCACAGTTATATTGTTTATAAAGAATCCTGTATAATATTACAGTGAAATTCGAGCTCAGTCTGTAGGATTAGTAACATCCAGAGTAATTTCAGAAGTGCTCTGTGTTTGTGCTCCATTAGATAAACAAAGACTTGGGTTGCCTATACCATGCTGATTTGCTGGTTCTCCCTCTGGGTCTCGGCGAGCACCTCTTCAGCTCCCTCAAGGGCATCTTGGAGGCAATCCAGCTGGAACATCAACACGCCCTGGTGCCGCTCCACACTCTGCAGCTCGGCCAAACACGCGTCGTAGTCCTGCTGAAGGTCCACCTGCACCAATCAGGGTCTCAGTAAACATACAGATCTCAGCCGGCATCATGCCCGGAATCTGGTTTAATTCTCGGCCCTGGTGACCGAATTTCATCCTTTCATAATGACTCGAAACGTTCCCATACCTGATAATCTGAGAAACTATTCCTCAAACCTAACACAGCTTCCTGGTGT
Organism: Parotocinclus haroldoi; assembly: GCA_034779995.1. Lineage (NCBI taxonomy): Eukaryota > Metazoa > Chordata > Actinopteri > Siluriformes > Loricariidae > Parotocinclus > Parotocinclus haroldoi. Next base: position 35,442 of record JAUZST010011104.1, on the reverse strand, counting down.
CTTAACGAAACTAGTAAAAATAAAGCGAACACCAACTTCTTACCCTGATATGCATTTTTTTACACATTGCTTTTCTCCACATTTTATTTATCTGTTAATACTGACTTAGTTCCTGTTTTAGTTTATCGTACTATAGACACTTGTCTAGACAAATGTATTTAATTCTTACATACGACATCTAAGCCACCCAAGCAGGTCGGGCCCTTTTTGAGTCTTGGTCCTCACAAGGTTTCTTCCTTATAACATTTGGGTTTTTCCTTTGCACTGTCGCTTCAGGTTTGCTTAATTTGGGATTGGGCTTAGATAGTAGAAGATAATCGAAAATTGGAAAGCTGCTTGAGAAAAAGCGCTATAGAAATAAATCTGACTTGACTTAACCTTACCCTGTAATTACAGCACTTTTTGGAAAGACTGATTTCGAGTTCCTGTTGCTTTAAAGGATACAGAGCCACTGCTCAGTGATTCACAGCTAAGTCTGAAACCGTTCCCTTAATTGTTCAATCATCATAACCTTCCTGATCATGCTGTTGTATTGAGGTTTGTTAGGTTCTCCTAATACCGAAACGCATGTGGACAAGTACTAATATTGCCGGTTTTCTGTGTGCATAAACAGTCATTTTGCAAATTTGTAGCACTTCCAGAAACTCTGTCAGTGCAAAATGAGTCATGGACTCCACCGAGACCGAGGGTCTAATTATAGAACTATGACTCGTACCCTAGAAAAGCAGGGCAGTGAGACATCTAAAGAAAGACAAGCCTTTCTTAAGGTTTTTTATTTATTTCTTTTTATGACAGGGCAGATATGAGCAAGTTTGACATGCCACAGAATTGAGTGTGTTTAACTCTTCACACTCAAGCTTTTCTCACCATTTGATATTTCCTTCTCGTTCCACTCTGCTTAACGCTTGCCGTTTTAGGCACTCACATTTAGCAGGCAAAAGAGCCACCGAACGGGGGCTCTTATTTAAAGGCGTGTCCATTGAAGTAAAGCTGACGTTCAGTGAAATAACAAACCTAACAAAACAAGGTATTTTCCCCTCATATCTGCACACTGAACTATGCTATGCACAGCACACGGTACCTCTATCTTTAAAAAAAACTCTCTCTCTTCCTTTCTGACTTTACAAGTTAACATTTATTGGATGGCAATTTAGTTCTTAATGATCAAAAATAATAATAAAGTCTTGAATAGATTTTTATTTGGTATATCCTAACTTTATATTGTTATTGTACTGAGAGTGGAAATTATTGTACTAGGGATTTTAACTCGAATCGCCCACACTTACTCGGTACACCGCGCGGTGTGTTAATATTCAAATAAATTAAAATAGAACTTACTCTATAGAGACCTTGTATACGCAGGCAAAAACATAAACAATTAAAGGAAAATGCCCTGTAAGTCGCATGGATACATTCTGGTTTTGGAGAAGCTGAACAAACATTAGTCAGATTTAAAGTCAGATCAATCTCTTGGACACTTGGAGCACGTTAACACTACTGAATAGGAAAAAAATGGTCAAAAACAACTTAAAAATGCTACACAATATGAAAAGGATTTAAGAAGATGGAACGTCATTTCCTACTGAAGGATATGGCAACCATGGCTAGGGCGAAGCTCTGGGATTAAACACCTGATAAAAATGCACATGGCTATGTTTAAAATATTTGTTTACAAGTTACAGTCGAATCCGGTTAATGGGACCAGCTGCTTATTCGGACCAAATCCTAAAGTACCAAAACAAATCCTATTATGATATGGGAGGATTTTTGGGATCCCCGGGAGAATTGATGCTTTTATCAAAGGTCAGGAAATGTTTGCAAATTAATTTTTCAATGAACAAAGTCGGTAAGCAAGTAGTAGGTAAGTAGTTCTTGTTTGTACATTCGCTATACGTGTAAATCGCACAATAAAGGTTTAATAAACATTTAATATGTTACATAAATTATAGCACTTCCCGTCTTCTAACATAGAGCATGTTCGATTAATCGGACCAGCTGCTCATTAGGACCAAAACGATCTCGTCCCGATGTGGTAACATTAACCAGATTCGACTGTATGTTTGTTTATTTGTGTGCGTTCCGATGTATATTTGCAGATGTGCGTGTACTCACAGCTGCCTGACAAAGGGGGTCGAGAGACTGGATCTGGACAGGCGCGTCCCCCTTTAGCGTGAACCCTAGATCTTTGTCCTCAGCCTTTAACCTGAGGGTACGAGGTGCCGTCCATCTTTGCTTGGCTGAAAATACAGACAATGGGCCCTGTAACACACACACACACACACACACACAGTATGACAATCAACACAAGGGTCAAACCGAGACACCGGTCAGCCTGTGGAGGGTTTTAGATTTATGCCTGGGATAAAAGCAGGCTGTGTAAAATGTAACATACTGAGGTAATGATGGGCTGAACTGGAAAAAGATGTTTGTTTCGTACCTAAAGCACGCTGAAAAAATACATTTATGAACTTATAGCAATTAATAAAATAATCATATAGCAATTATTCAAATAATTCCCCTAATAACTCACTTAATGCTTGCTTGCTTTCTCAGAAACGGCTTTCAGTATGAAATTAAGCTCCCATCACTCCTGGTTAGGAGTCAGACACTAATAAGTAGTTTTGCTTCCTGCGTGTACAGAACTGCTATTTTCTGCCCTAACCTTAAAATCTTAAGAGGTTCTCCTGGAGAACGAGCACCGCTCTGTGGATATAGTGGTCAGATTTGAACACCAAACTGACAGGTTGGCTCTTGGTCTGCAGTTTAAGGTTCCTTGGTGTCCATCGTAAATTTGCTCTGATACTTATCTTCTCCTGAACAGAAAAACAGCTCGCCTTCAATTAACGACCAGCTCAGTGTTCAGTGCATAATTATTGGCATCAAGAAATTTTCATCGCACATCGAAAAATAATAAAAACCCACATTTCAATTGAAGCGAAGTTAGTATTCAAAGATTAAGTGTTGTGTTGTTGGCAGAAGGGAGGTTGTGCAAAGTATTACATGCAGGGGTGCCAATAATTATGGCATGTGGTTTTGTCATGAGGTGAAGCTTATTCACAAAACCCTTTTTTACTCGTATTTTTAAAGGCTTGCTAATAATTGTGGCGGGAACTGTATCAGCTTACTGCAGTATATTCAAGTGGCCATGTAAACAGCAAACGCTGATTTCCCAGATCAGTCATCAGTAATCAGATTTTTCAGCCACACGTATCCTCTTTTGGTCGGCTTTCAGTCGGTTTCACACAAGCATAACCCAATACGGTTGCCAGGTCTGCTTGTTCTATGAGATTTGGCTTTTCTATGTTTTATCGTTCCATTGCTTGGTAGCTTATTTCTCTTGCGGGATCTGGCAACCCCAGAATTAAAGGCTAAACGGCTATCGAACACTTGTGTGGAGACTCTGAGACGCGATATATGATTAGGACAATTAAAATTTTCATGATGTAATTAGTAAACTTTGAAGTTTACATGCCATTCTTCTGATCATTGCTGGGTCATTTAAACCTGTAGATTATGATTTAAACCACAATATTACTCATGTTCATAGACTGTGAGAAAACATGCTAAACAAATTATAATTTAATTATAATAAGTACTTAGCTATTTTATTTGCATTTTTATAATTAAAATGACAATAGCGGTGCCTGACCAGGGCATGTAAGAAAGCCAAAGAGAGCTCCCATTTAGGGAAACACCGTCGCACCACTGTTCAGTCATGTTAGTGTTAAAGTTAATACAAATACGAACGCTTTTACACACTGTACAAACACAGCCAAACTCAAATAGCCTCTTTACTTAAATGTTAACTTATTTCTGGCAGTGAGTTTGTATGTAACAGTGGGGAAAAGTTTACACAGGGGTCTGTTCCATACAGCACACAGACTTATCATGTGAAACTGTGAAGCTATTTCTTGAGTACAAATTGTTTTAGAAACAGCATCTGTATGCTGCAAACAGACCCCATGAATAATGTAAAAAGGGGGGAAATGGGAAAAAAATTAGTAACCCACATACCAGTCGTTGGAATAAGTCTTTGACTTTCACCTTTGTGGAGGCGGGAATTTCCATTTCTGCTTTCTGCTCGGTTTTTGCTGTCCGTGGGAGAAAAGGAACGTTATCTTTGTTTAGGATAAAAACAAAACTGACGTCGTCTGCTCAAAACACAGGATCTACAGGATGTGCCCCGGATGAACCACAGATAAGGAATATTGTTTTTTCATACGATCATTTATACTACCGATGTGATTTACAAGGCTAACACTCATTCATCACATCTACAGAAAGCTCACTGATCAACTCATTAATAAACAGAGACATCCATTATGAAATGGTTTCCTCTCCGATGCTCTTAACTCCACGACAACTTTGCGATTTGTAGCTGATATTACTGACATTGCTGTATTTCTGAAACAGCCTTCATTTTTGGAAAGACATTCCACTCATTTTAGGAACGTCTGCAAGGATTCAGCGTCGGCCGTCTCCGGCCTTGAGGTCGGCTGATTGAAGTCGTTGTCGGGGTTCGTTTGGCTAACAGGTTGTGTTATCGGGAGTCCATGCTGTGTACACACCTCCCTGAAGTTGGTTAGTTCTTGGAACTCACCGACGATTTCCGGTGCCTCCATGTAGTCGGTGAACTCGTCTTCGCCGTCGTCGTTCTGCTCGTGCTTCGCCAGCGAGCGCTTGTGGCTGGCTTCCAGGATGGCACTGAGGACGTCCAGCTTGCGGAGGTGGCGGCACAGGCTGTAAATGCGCAGCGCCTCTTCCTGTTCCATTATGGCACGCCTCAGGTGAGCCTTACCTGTGGGTGGAACAAAAAGCCAGGCGGTGACTTTCTGTATCCGTATGAACTTTAATCGTGGCAGCTTTGAGAAGCAGCTCACCTATGTAGTGCCTGGTTTGTTTCTGACGCAGGATCTCCAGAGGCGAGCGTCCATCAGGCACTGTGTCATACAGCTGAGACAGAGCCTTCTCCTGCTTATCCTCATCATCACTGGGGCTCACTGTACACACGGACACCAAATTAACTGCGCCGATTTGATCTGTTCACTTCTCTATTGTATCCTCTCTACTCTCTCCTTTCTCTCCTTTCTCTCCTTAGGTCACCACTAGACTTGAATTAGTGTGTGTACAGATCTGTTAGTTTTAAGTTAATCTTTTTGGAACGCTCCAGTGCTACATATTTACATTAAAAAGACCTATCTGCAGAGAAATCTACTACCACCGTTACTGCATGCAATGTCAAACACACCGGAAGAGATACCAGCGTAAAACAGCTTCACAGTCAGATTCCTGCTTAAGACTAAAGACGTCTGTGATTTCTCAGTCATGCGTGGCAGACCTGAGCGAGCAGCCACGGGAGCCTGCCGTTCCAGGCACTCGGAGGGGGCTGATAAAACCCCTACCCTCTGTAGCGTGCCAGAAGCTGCTCGCAGCCTGCTTAAATTATTATAGTATTACATAACGTGCCTCCCCTGTCTCTGTCTCCCTACTTTCCCTCGCTCTTCCTTTGGTCTTCTGTCAACCGTGAACTGAAAATTCCACACCGTTACTTTAACACGTACAACTTTCATCCAATCAGCAGGACGATTTTAAGAACTTACGCTCGTGATCCAGCAGGGCAGTGGTGACAAAGTAATGGGCGAGGCCACGGTAGTGATGGATCTTCAGCTGTGCCATCGTGGACCAGAAAAAGGGAACGTTGTCCTTAATGGGGGTTTGGATCATAAACCGGTGGACTTGCTCATAAACTTCTGCCACCTAGAAAAATTCAGGAATGAAAACGCAGGCGTAAATGGCAGCTGCAAGAACAACGACTAATGCTCTGGTGCAAGTTTTAATAAACGCTGACTTAATTTAATAAATAAAGCTTTTAAACTATGCTTTTACTACATGTATATACAAACATCTTTAAATAGAACTGGGTTCGCTCAGCTGAAACTAAGCCTTGCTCAAGCAATACCTTGGAAGATTCCTGGGCCATCCTGAGCAGGCTGAAGAACTCGTTACGGATGCCCTGAAGAGTCAGCTTCTCAAACAGACACTCCTGAGCCTGCGCCAGCATCTTCATGATCAGCATATTCAACATGGCTGGGCTCATATCGTAGCTCGGAGTGTGTGTGAATGTCTCCTTCAGGTGATTGAGCACACCTGTGAGGAATACGCACAGAATTGAGGCTATTCTGTGGTCCAGAGAACTTAAAAGTCTTAGGCCACCATTAATGGCTATTTTTGAAATGCAACAATGGCCATGTTGTCTGATTAATATTAACATATAGCAATATATAGTCATTAATCTTTTTAGATTCTTATTAGATCCTTTTTTCTTCGCACCCATGTCTTAAGGTGCTCAGATTCACTGTCTCTTTCTCAAAGCACTAGCAGGAGCAGCCTGATGCACTGTGTAAGTAATACACAGCGACTGTAATCTTTTAGACAGGCACAGCACCGTCCTGTGGTCAGAATCTGACACCGATACAAACTGGAGCACCACGCATGGAAAGAGACCGTAAGGCTTTAACTGCACAGCTGCAGTCTACAACCAACAAGACGGGCGTGTCAACATTTAAAGAAGCCAGCAATTATGCTCGGTTTTCAAACACCTAAGCAATGCTGCCTCACCTGATACGGTCATACCCAGACCACACCCACTCGCATGCCATTATTATGCTAGCGTCACTGAAAATGGTCCAACATCTGGACCATATCAGTGACCGGATTCATGAAAGCTTTCTTAAGAAAAGACTAACCCTAAGAATTTCACAAGACTATTCTTGTAATGCGTTTAATTGGTGTCTCTAAAAAGCGGCCCTTTGTGTGTAACTGTGTGTGCGTTCCCTCCCTGGATTGCTGTCCCGTCTAGGGTTGTTCCTGACCTTGCGCCCAGAGCTGCCAGGGGGCACCGGCTGGCCCGCGACCCCGTGTGGATTAAGTGGAAGATACTGGATGGGTGGATATTTTCGACTGTAGGCCATCTCATACTGTACAGCTTACAAGATACGGCAATCAGAGGACAGCAAATTGGTAAAGAATAACGTTTTTAAAAAAGTGTATTAAAGCGTATTTTTTTTTACAAATAAAACTAGATGATAGAGGTGATAATAGCTGCCGGGCAATAGTGGAAAGGTCAGATTTAGATTCTTACCTTGTCAACACTTACAACTAAAGAGATTTCAAGAATTCTTAGAATCTTAAGATATAATTATTAAGAAGTTATTTGAAGAAAAAGACTTTTCTGAACTTTTTTTTTGCCTAAGAATGAAGTTTAGAAACACACTTCCGTGGATCTGGTCCCTGCTCAGCGTCGGTCCTGTGGTGGTGCTTTAACCTTAAAATTCGGTCAGAGTCGGGTTTTAAACATGTTTACGGATCTGCAGAGCATACTTACAGACTTGTGCAAATGTTTGATCAGCCCTGGCCAAATGACTTTCTGATTTTCTAAATGTTAAGACAGCCTCTACAGAGAACAAGCTTCAAACCTGACTTACTTCAGTTTGGGTTCGTTTCTATTTAGGCACTATCAAAAGTCCAGCCCGTCGATGTTACACGACAAACACAAATCAGTACAAACCAGCTGATTTTTGCAAAGCACCGATGGCTTCCTCGAGGCCGGACTTGGTCTGTCTGTCGCTGCGTGTGCCGATCTGGGTGTAGAGGGCAGCCATGTTAAACAAGACGCTGGCTTTTTCCAGAGAAATATTCTGCTGACACACCGGCATGCCGGTGAAAGAGTCATACCTGCATGAGACAGATTTCTGGCTGTTATCACATGTTAAAACTCAGTGTAAAACCTGTTTTCTGAGAATTCCTCAGACTGATGCTCCCTCTTCCGGTTTTAATAAGGGCACAGGCAGCCCAAGATAGGAGTTCTATGAAATGGAGCTCATCCCGTATTCATGCTAAGAAAGCCAAAGACAGCCAGATCAAAAGTCAGATTTACCTCTGGAGCGCCTAGGGTGACAGCGGGAAGGAAAAAACACCCTAAATATTAATAAGGAACAAATCAAGACTAAAAAATGAACCCTATTTCCTTGGGTAGCTCAGATGTTATATATAAATAGTAATAATCATCAAATGTAATTAAAGGAAATCTAATTAATGCGCTTATAGTAGTAGCTTGAATAACCATAAGCCATAAGGATTAAAAGAAGATTTAATAACATGTAGACTAATATTCTGAGGAGTATAATAATATAGACAATACAACACAACTATAGAAGTTTAGAAATTAAGGAGCCAGAGCTGAAACGCACCACGTGAAGAAAATGCCCATCTGGCGATTGGGGGAGAAGAAGCGACTCTCCAAAAGTGAGAGCTGACTGAAGTAGCTGGCCAGCAGATCAATGCCTGCATCGTTACGGCTGGGCGTGCGGCATGCCTGCTCAACACACACACACAACGTGAAGTGAAGAAAACAAAGTGAAAAAAATTTGTTGCTGTTTCGACTTGTTGTTTTAGCAATGACTGAGTGTAACGACCTAATTCTGGACCTTCATTCAGTCTTTGTTGGCTTTAGTCTTTTCACCCTGTTCCTCTTATGTAAAAGTGGTGTCTTTGCTGCTACCCTACCAAAAAGACCTTTGGAATCAACCTGGCATTAAAAGTGATAAAGCTACACTAAATACTTTCCAATTCCTTTATTTTTTCTATTTTCTGGTTGTATTCTAATAACGAGACAGAGAAATAATTATATGGTCATTACACTGTTGCTAAAACAATGGTATATCTACTCTAAAGGTGGCCTAAGACTTTTGAACATTACTAATACCTGTCTGAGGTCCATCAGGTCATCGATCTCGTCCTGATAGTGAGTTCCGTCTTCGCTGTAATGCTCAAGGATGAAATCCTGCCACAACACACAACCAGAAAATCACACGGCGATACACACCCGTCCTTCGGATACGTACCTGCTGACCATGTCTCACAACACTACCATTACTGCAGAAATGACAGGGATTTAGAATCACGTCTGACTTTGTGTCAGATGTTTTCTAAATGTGTTTGGTCAGTAAGTACAGTCTCCCACCTACCGCTGACCTAGATACACTTTAGTACGTTTTCTAGGCAGTGATATGTAAAACCACACATCTATACGGCCACCTGTGCACCCAACAATCCAATAAGCTAATTGCTATTTCTTGTTTCTAAGTGATCCTCTGCTGTGAATAAGTTAATTTAACAAGATGGAACAGCCCCGCTACAATTAAGGACCGCTTAACGTCCATCCCATCAACGTCTGTTCACTTTAATGACCGAGGTCTTGAGAATTAGAACAGGAAATAAAAATCTGTCATGTCTGAATGACAGAAAACTCGTACGAGCAAAAGATACGAATTACCGTCGTGCAATACTGTACTAAATGTTATCGTGTTGTCCTTTTATTAATAAGGTATTGCTGTTTAAACTAAAAAGCTATGTGCAAAGTGTATAACATACTTAGTGACTACAGTAATGTCTGTTTTAGGGCAGGATAACAATATGGGTGTCAATTTCTGGCCTGAACTAGTTTTTGTTTTTTACTTTAAAGACATTTTAAGACGCCCAAACATGGTGGCATGGTGGTGACGAAACCAATCGAAAAGGTGCAACGAAAAGTCGACAAACCTTAAATGGAACAGAAAAGTCCACTTCTTTTGTCTCCTTCAGGCCAAGAGGAATGAGAGGGATTATTGCTGAAGCTCTGTTAAAAGGAAAAAAAGAACAAGAGCTCTGAAGTGAGGCGAGTGAAAAGTGATAAACGTCGGTCAGGACTGTAAACCGAGCCTAGTTCCCGCTTCTCAACTAGCACACACTAAGCGATAATACTCTACATACACCTAAGTATACTACTCATAACGTGTAGCAGAAATGCAAACATTTTTCACTTATACTTTGCTCGTTACTGCACAGCAGGGTCGACGGTCAGACACTAAATCTGTGCCGTTTTGACAACATGCCTGGCACGCGAATTTACATCTCGCTCATGCTTTTACTCATGAAAAAAAGGTTTTGTATTAAACATAACATTAGGCATTTTTTATAAAATAAAAAAAGTATAAAAAAGTGTGAAATTCACCTACTATGAGTGATGTATAAATATACACACACATAAAAACACACAGGGAAAGTCAAAAGTCGATCGAAAAGATTTTTTTTGTGATTTTGGAAATGCCTTCCTTAACGTCGTTAAAGTAGCAGGAAGGTGCACAGAAGTATAGCTGGGGTAAACCCCGAAACAGGTTCCTCATTCATGAAACACCATCACATAATGAAGTCTACTGTGATCAGAACTTTATGATATTCATGTGTGCTATGTGTTTGGCAAATGAACATTCGAATGTAAATACCAATCCATTTTTTACACTGGTACCCAGTAGTATTATACAAACTCCGACTATAGTTATTGCAGCTCCTGTGGCTCAAAGGTTAGAACCAGCAATTCCTGAAAACCTGTGATTTCAACCTGAAAGTCAGGCGGTGCAGTTACATAACCATACAATGGACTGGCACCTAGGGTGGGGTGTACTGTATTTTACTGTCACTTCAGCACTTCTTTGGCTACTATGCCAGACTCTTGTTTACATTAAGTCAGTTGGAGCAGAGGGAAATCGGTCAGTAATTACAGAGTGAGAGAATCAGCACTATACATCATTTTTATGCACGTTAGTGTAAATGCAGCAGAGCGTTCAGTTTTTTCTCAGCCGAGGGCTCGAGGTTGTAAACGGGGCAGGATAAGAGTGGCTGCTTTGCTTTCTCTGCTTTCATATTTAAGCCAAAAACAGCCATCTCTTTAGATTATGATATAGGTTACTCCACATGACCAAAACAAACCACACATGCACATCCTTATACAGAGATCCTTATACTTGGTCTTACAATCCAAGAAATTGTAGATGAAGGGTACTGGACACAACTCAAGGACCCGACAGTGGCAGCTTGGCAGAGGTAGGATTTGAACCCTGGCACATCTGGTCCATATTCCAGTACAGTCCCTTATTAATATCGGAGTTGTAATTATGGCGAATTCAATCATTCAGAGCCAATTCAGAGTCGTGTGTCTGCCGGTCCTAACCAGTAGCACAGGGTACAAGGTTGGGAGCAACCCTAGGCAGGGTGCAACATCATCTAAGTCCCTTCACTTGTCCAGTTTTTGGAATGTAGTCTGTGGCACAAATCTGAGCTTGCACATGCACATCACAGAGGATGGCAGGCCTACTTTACGAAGGGCTTATCCTAATTAATGGGCTTCTGCAGATTCCTGAGATATGGGGGAACAGAAAATCCTAGCTCTCTCACACTTGCCAGAGACTGTCAAGGGGACACACACACACACACACACGCCAGCTCATTGCCATCTGACCACTAATCATTCACTTTGTTTACCGTTGTCAAGGGAGATGAGGCAACCCTACAAGAAAGAGGCCACTTATGCTCGCTACCCCCTTTCCCTTTCCTAGTTCTAACGGATACACGCGCAGTCTTTTGTAGGCATACTTTGGTATTTGTGGTAAATATTACGCAGCGTTATTAAACGACAGAAGCACGAAGCACGCAGGGCAAAGCCGCACCGCAATCAGATGCCGACTTGCGCTGACGGATCCATGAATGTACGCAGAATGAACGCAAAGGTGCGAAAGAAACGACCTCTTGCTCCCACTTGGTATGCTAATGTGAATCTGCCAGGGCTTTATCATCCTTATCAGGTTTCCCGTGAGCTAAATCAGTCCTGTTAGAGCTGCTGTTATCTGCCGTCTGCAAATGTCTAACACCTTGCCTTCCAGCCTTGATAAAGATGATAGTTTCTGCGTGGACAGATAAGAAACAGGAGCTTACTGAATTTATAAATGATCGGCTCTGGTATTTGGCATAAGTTGGCGAATAGGAGAATTGCCTTACACGTTTTCTCTGGCATTTAGACATTTAGGCAACCGAGTGTTACTCATTTTCCTTAATGTTTAACGTAGCCTGTAACTGAGCCTTTAGAGGTGCTGGAGCTAGGGGGTGCTTGGTTATTTTAACAAAATGGTGCATCTTTCTTTGCTGCTCTGTGGCATTTACAGGAGGTGTGTTTATTGTACTTGTCAAGCAGGTTCATAAAAGCGTGACTAAGAGATTCGTAACTGGTTCGGCAAGATAGGTATAAGAGAGTCTCTTTGATCAAGCTTGTGTGTGTGTGTGTGCGTGTGTGTGTGTGTGTGTGTGTGTGTGTGTGTGTGTGAGTGTGTGTGCGCATATTAAGCGTGTCCTGTTTTCCTTAAAGTCTAGCTGAGCTCACAGTATACCGTTAATCACACAGGAAGGCAAGAAAGGAGGAGGCACAGAACATTCTGGTCAGAAAGCGATCCCCCTCGGTCCTCCTCTACCCACTGACTCATGGTGCTTGATTGAAACTTACTGTACATTCTGGTAAACCTCCACCGAGCTGTTCAGACCTTCCAGTTCCTCCATAAGAAGCTGCAAGTTGGAGTTCACGTAACTCAACTCCAGCACGACCATGTCTCGCACCTTGGCGTTGGATGTAGCCCTGAACGGAAGGAATGAGAAAGAGATGAAGAAAACAACGACATAATACTATACTAATAAATGACACTCAGGGGTGCACACAGAATTTAGAGGGGCACAGCTGAACCTGTCTGCTTGTCACAGGGTCACAACTGTGCATAGAAAATAAGCTTGTTATACACTGAATGGATTTAGAGATTTAACAAGCGAGTGTTACTTTGCCATGGACAGGAAATAAGGAACACATTTTTATTAAGCGAGGTAACTGAACATGAGCCTACGAGCCATCATGATCTTGTCTGCAGCGTGGCTGGCCTTCTTATAAATATTAGAGGGGTGTCCATTAATCCACGAGAAAATCCGAAAGAAACTCCAAAACTCTTTCAGCTCTAACAGAAAGCTTTTGGAAAATGCTGGGGCATTGTGGGAAACGTAGTGCCTGCATTTCTGCTCAGCAACCAAAGATAAAATGGGCTCTTAATTTAACTGGGACTCTGCTGCAGCACAGTGAGTCTGATGACGTCCCTGCTGGCACTCGAGAAATGCCGCAATGTAAAATATTTTAGACGTGCACGTACACAGTCATGTGCTCGAGTGACCTGCATTCTGAACTAACTGGAGTTTGTTATGAGATTTACTAGATCACCTCTCCCATGGTTTCTTCCTTAGAATATTTTAGAATAGAATGTTTTTTCCTTTCCACTGTCGCCCTAGGCTTGCTTCAGTCAGGAATGTGGGAATAGGTATTTGCAAAGATGCTTTGAGACAATGCTCCTCTGTAAAAAGTGCTATAATATTCCTTTGGACTTCTGATTTTGGCGGGAGAAACGCATATATCATAACTACAAAACAATAAAATGTTTAATAGCTTATGGAATTGATTTGAACAGTTTGTAGAAAGTGTGTGTAGGAGCACTTAAATCGAACATCCATCGGTGGCGTCTCTGTCGTTGGCACATTATATACGCCCTACTATAAATCTACAGTGATGTCTTCATAGCCGTACCGTGTGAAGTGGATGGTGGACCTTAGGTTACACGTGCTTGTATATTGTAAATAGCATAGCATTCGTCCTTGGCGAGAACCTGTCCGGCTCGTTTGCCTACAGATAAAAAGAGAGACTGTCGACATGCAAATGACATCTCACTACCACTGAGACGGAAAGAAAGAGGAAAAGAGATCACAATTTGTTGTGAAAGGTTTGATATCGGGGGAAACATTCAAATGATTCAAACCTACGAGCAGCGTATGACTACGAACGACTACCTCATTTAAGGTATAAAGGTATAAAATATATCCAGTGGTTCAACAGTTAGCAAGACAGATGTCGTAACATAGCACCGCTACCGACCGACAAACCTCTATGAACCTCTATGGTTTCAGAAGCCTGTGTCTTTTGACTGGCCCAGTATGTTAACATGAGGCCTGAATCTATCTGCGCTGTAAATACAGCGTACCCCTGACACAGGGGGCTCCGAGGGGACGGCCTTAGCTAGCCTGGAGAGCATCCATGCACTGGCCCTGATCTCAGGAGAGGCACTCTAAGGATCCCGTTCCTTGCTAGTCAGGGCACTGAATAGATTGGTACTGTAGTCTAAACAGCGGTGTCTAGGGCGACCGGCTATTGCATATTAACAGGAATTTGCATGTTGGAGGTTATCCGGCTTACTTTGACTAAGAAGAAACGAGGTTAAAGAGTTACTCATACAGTACTGTACAGTACTCAGGTGTACTGTTTCATATCGAATAAGCATTAATAAGCATCATCTATGCAAACTAATAAAACTGGGTGGTCAAGGGGGAATATCATGCTGCTTTGAGACAACGTTCCCTATTGAATTTCACTTTCGACTATTTCCTTTAGGAGGAAGGTACAGTCCATTCCTTGGCTCACACGGCCAGGTAAATACCCGTTTCGGTCTTGTTATGGCTAGGAATTTGAGAAGTGTCTCTTTTTGCTGTTATGGGAAGTTTTTGCCTGGTAGGGAGTGCTACTCGGGTAACAGGTGCTTGATTGTAAGAGGACATTGGCAAGCCTGCATTTGTGAAAGGGAGCTCTGAAGTGGGGGTGGGGATGTTGTTCAATAGGATCTATAATATGCTTTCAAGCTTTTTGACCCACAGGTTTTATAAGCCAGGAACAGGAAACGCAAATCTCTCGCTGCTACCTTGGTATCCCACAGCAGACAAGAGTGCAATCTGTACTTCATAAGACAGGAATGCAAGAGACCACGAGGTCACCCTGTACCCAAAACATCACTTTTATGGTTAGGACTGATTGGTAATTATTACGGGGGGTTAGTCCCTAAACATGACCGAAGAGTAACAGCGGCCCAACGCTCTACAATTCCCTTTCCGATCTGAGAGGCACTCGCTCATGAGGCACTTTCAAAAACAAGTTTAAATAGCATATATCGACATTTTTACGATCTCTCTTTATGGCCTGCCTTTAATTCAGCGCTTTTTACTTTGCCGTCTTTCGTCTTCTATCCTTTTACAATTTCTAGTATTATTTTTGTTAGACAGCGCCTTGCATAAATGCTCACCCCACATGAACCAGGTCACATTTAGTTTTAAGGGAAAGAATACTCATGCAAGCCACCGTATTTATTATTTTGCTCTTGTAATTCTTTATCGTCTGTAAAGCACTTGTAAAGGAAGGATCTGGACATGCTTAACAGGAACCAAACGCGCACCTTTAAAAAAGAAACACAGGCACAGCAAAAGTTTACGGTGACCCCTGCTGCAGTAATATGGGTCCGTGGGCTTTCCGCTCTGCTAATGAAAGTCAGTAGGCGCAGGAATTGCATGATATCTGACCTTAGCTCTTGCCGTTTCATACATCAAAGGTAGAGTAAGGGATAGGATATGCGCACACTGATCCTGGAACAGCAGACGAGTACTGGAAATGGTACATCAGGGAAATTAATAAACCTGCAGTACTATACAAAAGTCCTAGGCCACCTTCAGAAGGGTTAGTTGCAGTAACTGTATTAGCCTCTTTATTAGAATACAAGCGGAAAATATCAGCCGTGTGCATGCAGTATAAAAAAACAGGGCTGAAAACAGCTTCTATAAGCAAAAGTGGCAAATATTTACCAGTCAAGAAACCTAATTTCAGAAGGAGAACAGGGTGAAAATAAGATACTACATACTACATCAGTAGGAAAGAGGATTATGAGGCGACGAAACCAAGTTTTACACTTTTAGGTCGAATTGTGGACTATGTTATATGTGCTAAAACAACAAATCTAACTTTTGCAAACTACTGTATGTAAGGGGACTTTAGGCAGTGATCCACATGTGCTTTCCTTTGGTTAAATCGTCCGCTGTATTGCATTCACACGTGTGTCGCTTATCCATTAGACATTTTAAATGTACTAAATTAGAACGCAGCAGGTAATAAGATAACACAAACCAGCAAAACGAAAAGGTTTTCGCTTCCTTGTTAAATATCGCATCCTTCTTGTGTTTATTCAAACTGTTACTGTTACACATCGGAGTGGTATTCACAGTTTCTGCAGCTTTGCTGTCAAACACGTACTGAAGTGAAAATCATTTTGTCTTCCCTATATAAACAGACAGGACAGCATTTCTTCCAATCACCAGCCTATACAAGGCACATTGTTACAAAGACAGTTAAAGATCAGATTAGCTTCACAAAACTGCCTGAAACGCGCGTCTTCAAGACAGAGACATGATCTGAGCCGGCGGAGCGGGTGGATCACCTGCGGGTTTCATGGCAAAAACACGCCTCGGCCCTCTTACATAAAAACAGATTTTAGTTCTCTGTCAAAATACTCCTGGTTTGTATTTTATGACCCTGCGATATCCATGACTGAAACTCAGCACAGGGCTGCTGCTGCTTCCGTGGGACAGGAGGGAACGTCAATAAATGGGCGCTGGCCGATTTCAAAACGTATTTTTATGCGGTGCATGATGGGTGTGTACGTCTGTGTGTGTCTTTCCACAAAGGTAGTGTGCACATACTTGAGGAGATTCTCTGCCCCCGCTCTCATTCTCATCTGTTTGATGATCTGCTGATTGACGGCGGCTCTCTGATTCTGGAGCTTACTGCGGCCCGTCTGAGCCAGCGGGTTGTGGCCCTGCGAAACAGACGAGGGAGATTCAATAAACGAACACATGGCAACACATTATTGACACAGCCAGCACTGAGAGTGCGTTTGTCTCCACATCGTCCATTTCGAACACTTTGTAGAAGTAAAATCGACGTGCAAGGGCTTTAACTCGTCCGTACTTAGGTTTTTATTGGCCAAATTTTCCAACGGCAAAGGCGGGCCATTTAAACTAAGATAATCATTCGTTTATAGAAATAAATTAGGAGATTCACAAGTCAAACTCAGGCTCAATGACAAAAGCAGAGCGTGACCTGTGATTCAGAACATAATAAACAAGACCTGGATCGTCCCGCTTCACCGTGCTTACATTGTGTCCCGACGTATCGTTACACCCTTAAAGTGGTATGTAATTAGTAATAATAATAATAATAATAATAATAATATTGGGATGTTCTCGTGTATTAGGAATGATAATGCATACCACACATATGAGTGTATGATAAACCTATCCGTGGGTATCTTGGTGTTAATCATTAAGACGGTTAAACAGTTAACACAATGTCCCATGACTTCATTTAACAAGTCTTACACAAGTTTGAGGTATTTTAATGCTGTCCCTAATTATACTAAACTATGAGCTGTTCAAACAATATCTAGTTTCTATCAACATTTACTTCCTACTGCCCTGCATACATTTGGCTGAATCAGGTCACTAAGGTGTGTCGCAGTCAGGGCCATATTTTAAATGTCAAAGAGAGAGATAGGGAGAGTCAGAGCGAGAGAATGTATCCGAGCACGGCGTTCCCAGCATAACGACATCACGTGACACTTTTTTTCCATACACACCTTAATAAACCCTAATGACTGCCGAGTATTATTCTACGTTGCTTCTGGAAATGTTTTTGTTTTCTAAGTCCTTCCCTCTTATCTAAGCAAACACTCCGCATAAAGACGTTTCACAAACACAGAGCCGGGTCAGCTATCGAGTTCAAACGGCCCTTTAACGTCCGCGTTAGGTTCGGTGAAACGCGACCTTAGTCTCGCGTACTAGTTTGCTTTGAGCACAAGTGTTGTGATTCTAACAGTAATCTTATTTAAAACAGAATTGTACTGCGATTCTCTTTTCTGTCAGCAGGTGTCACCGGGGTTTGCTCGTAATAGATTTCTGTCATTCAGACATGAATAAGACTCAACTGCCCCCCCCTCCGAATTCTAAGCATAAATCTCCATATCGTGGGTTGGTCTTTTTAAAAGCATGTTTCAATTGAGCCCACAGCACACGCAACAACGTCAAGGATTTGCCAAGTATGAGGAACACAATGCACAGACAAACAAGTCGGTAATCTGACACTTAAGCGGATTTAGATCTCCCTCTACCTGTATACTGGAACCAGAACCGTCTTATCTCAGCACGCCAAAGAAATTACCGGTGAATTTTATTACAAGGTGGACAAAGTAAAGAATTTTCAGGAGGAGAAGTGACCTTCGTTTGATGACCATAACTATACTCTA
Source organism: Parotocinclus haroldoi (assembly GCA_034779995.1). Taxonomy (NCBI): domain Eukaryota; kingdom Metazoa; phylum Chordata; class Actinopteri; order Siluriformes; family Loricariidae; genus Parotocinclus; species Parotocinclus haroldoi. Next base: position 17,374 of record JAUZST010011104.1, on the reverse strand, counting down.
TATAGATATTCTGACGTCATCCTGCGGCATATGCTTAACAGCACAGCTGTTGCTCTTAGGCTGGTGATTATTTATTAGAGACGTTCTGTGGCTATGTCAAAATAGTACATCACCACGGCTTTGGTTAGTATTTTTGACATATTATTAAGTACATAGGCTGAAGCTTTTGATGCTTTTTAATGCCCACGCTTTTCTTCAAATGATCTCACAGCACGTTGTTTGAACGATCAAGGAAAGAACTCGATTTTGATTCGCAAATGCCATCAGCACACCAACCCACGAACAGCAAAATCAGTCTTGTGTCAGCCCTGTCTGGCATTTTACTGACCACAGTTACTGGGGCACTCTACGGAAGAGCTGCCGCGATAATCAGCCGAGCAAACGACCAATGACAAGGTCTGCACAGCAGTTTTTTCTTCCCTCACACACACTTACTGTGGTTGAATGACTCACAGCACTAGCTTGTGTTCGGTTCCTTCATGCTTGTATGACAGATTTCACTCAACACCGGTAACAGTGAAACGACAGCCGCCCCCCCCATGGCCGCCCCGGAATCCATCCAGCCTCTCTGCCCCGTTCATGTTAGCTTTGAGCAGTTGTGCTCATTCCTGATAAGTCACTGTTCGTTTCTCAGCTTTGAAAAATGACAGCACGACGAAGAAGCCGTACAACTCCTGCTTATCCAAAGGCCACGAGCAGCACTGGGTCATTTTCTAACTGCAGAACTCTTCCCAGAGTCTGCAGGAGCTGGAACATCTGCACTGCATTAGCTTACGTGGTTTGGCAGCGCGCGGTCTTTGGTTAAATGCGACGTCAACAGAGGAAAGACAAGTAGAACGTGCAGAATCTGCGAATCTGCCCACAGCAGGAGGACAACACGATCTCGCCAATCTGCTATTGAACTGCTTCCACCAACTCCTGGTGCTTTAGCGTGCTCTAACATTTCTGAACGGTGCTTCTCGCTACGGTTTGGCCCAAAGCTTTGCAACATGCCGCAATACACGTGCAATCCCATCATCATCAACACCTTATGGATTCCTTATTGCTCCAGACTCAAAACCGTCCGCTGATTACTGATCTGTTTGCACGAAACCATCAACCCACATCCTATTTTCTAACCCAAAACAATCATCCCACATAGCATTACCTACTGTACCAAAACTATTTTGCCACTCTGTGCTTCACATGGGTCAAACACAATCATGTGCTGAATCATGCACTAACCGTGATAAACCAGCTCAGTGCTCATTATCTGTCTGACCAAAAGAACAAGTCCGTTACATCCATTCCGCCAGCCCTTCATCACTCAGCCGTCAGGACCAATCGCCTAAAATTGGAACAAGAGTACGCAGGTCCGGCCTCACGCCATGGAGTGGCATGACATGGGAGACTCGAATCATTAAGGTTCTTTAGTTATTCATTTATTTATGGCATGCCAGAATGTACCTATGACGGAAGCTAGGACACACACATGTCTTATTAGCAGTTTCTATGGTTTGGAGTTATGCTTTCTGAGGACCCGGGTTTGAACATTGGGTTGCTCTTCATCACAAAAGAGACCCATGTTAGAGTCCCAACACTGCATTCTGGCAGGGCATCGACCCTCCGTGTGAGTACTGTTTAAAGACTCCAGATGTTCGATTCTAAAAATACATGAACAGAAAGCCCTTGCCACTAATATTTAATTTCCAGTTCAGTGGCAGTTTGTCCTTGCAGCGATTAAAGAACAAATGATTATACGAGTTCTCAGTTTATGTAAGTCAAAGCTGTTCCATCCATAAATCTCACTGTCTCGCTGTTTCTGGCCACGACATCCCTCAACGCGTCCAGGAAGCACTGGACAAAACCAGAGGGTAGATACAGTTCACGAGCAAAGCTGGTGTTTCCACAAAGACAAAAGGCTCTTTTCAGCACTCGCTCAGACAAAAAAAAAAGCCACACAGATGAGCGAGCAAATATGTGGCCACACAGGTTCCACCGCTCAGATCAGGCTGGCTAAACTAACACACAATCATCACATTTTGCTTAATTACACGCTTGAGCCGATGCTGGCCTCGTAAACGTGTACACAGAGAGACAAGACAGATGTTATTACCGCAATTAAAGCAGAGTAACACGGGGTACAGCAACAGCATTTTCAAAATTTCAAAAAGCAGCGAGGCAAGGACTGAAAGAATGCAGGACATCAATCTTTTCTAAGGAATTCTTAAGCCATAAGTCAGTACCCTCTAGCCTCTCACTTTTTTCTCTCTTCAGCTTTTAAATATTGTATTATGATTCAGGTTTGTAGAGCAAGCCGGTGGTTAGAAGTTATTCCTGTTCTGTTCTATGAACATTTATTAATAATTAGACTTAGGGTCAGATGATGGATGCTAAGCAGGGTCAGGTTGGGTCAGTACCTGGATGGGAGACTTGCTGGGAAGACCAGATGCTGTGAGTTATTTACAGCACTGTGGTAGCCTAGTGGTTACGGTATTGGACTATGAAGCAAAAGGTCCAACGTTTAATCATTTTTGAAACTGTAAGTTAGGATGAGCTTGGATATTTCAGTAGCTCTAAACGTTAGATTTAGTTTTACTCTTATTTACTAACTAAACAAAACATACCGAAGCAGAGTGTTTATTAGATATGAGAACAAAACACGAAGTATTACTGAACTGACCAGGCTGCCCTTCAGCGATTAAGTTCATTAATCAACGAAATAAACAGGAGCCCTTAGAACTAAGCCATGCCCAGTTACTAAATTACTCATTTAGGCTTAGTGAGACCCCTTTGTAACCGCACTGCCCAACATGAAGTCCATTATCAGCCCCGTCTTTTTGAGAGACGTTTGCCCCAGCATATGCATCGTCATAAAAATAAGCACTTTGGTTAAAAGCAGTATTGAAGCAGTCCAGTCCTAGAAGACGTGACTCCATTAGCATGGGTGGTCCATTCAGCCCATCGATACTCACCTTTCTGAAGTAGTCACTCTCGCTCATTCCGCCGTTCTTGCATCCGTTCGCTATTACAGCGTCCGTCATGTCCGAGATTCCGATCTCAGTACTGGGTTTCGACTCAAGTACAGAGAGCCAGTAGACCAGGTCCGACTCAACAGGTGCGCATTTACCCGTTAAAACTCTTTTGGACTCCGGATTCCTTTCTGTTGGGACTGGCCGGTAGCTGCTATGGACAGAGACTGTGTGTGTGTGTGTGTGTGTGTGTTTTCGTGGTAGTTTCCCCGCCCCGTCTTTCAAAGGGGTGGACCCTGGCGCTCACCTGCGCCTCTGGCTGACATGCAATATCCAAACAGTACAGATGTTCAATTCAGCAAAGAGTTCCTGTTGCTCTGGAATCGATTCTGACCCAGTGAGCTGATACATGAATATATTATGCTAACAAGCATCACGTCTACATCGTCTTAAGCACTCCAGCAGACAATAAAACACCAGAAAAAGCAAACCAAACTTAAGCGGAAATACTAACCATATCAGATTGGTTTGTTTTGTGATCTAAAACACTACGGGAGGGTGAACATTGTAATTTGGAAATAAATAGGTAATGTTGTGCACTGCTGTACATAGGGAGCAGAAATATATTCCAATTGCCAAACATCCAAACAATCAACATCACACACATGCACTGACAAAGGGACACAAACAAACACAACCAGGACACAATAGACACAAATCTATAGTTGTGGTAGTAGTAACAATAACACTATTGAACACAGAAGAAGAAAATAAATACATAAAAAATAATGCGCACTAATAATACACTACACAATGTCTGACTCCCCTTGACAGAAGGATAAATAGTAAACGGGATTTATCGCGACTGCTAATTTGTGCAGTAAGTTTATGTTCCAGTTGTAAACACTGTAATACAGTAGCGGTTATTTAAACTCAACGGCGCCATCGTGTGGCTATTTAACAGGAAAGACGGTTGCAATTTAAGGACGGAGTTAAAACGGGGCACATTGTGCTGCTACCTGCTGTTATTGTGTGGCATTGTAGCAATGTTTTATGATTTTCACATGTTTGCTCAATTAAAAGATAATAAAAAAAAACTGTAATCCTGCTTTGGGACGATGCAGCTTTTAAATATGAGTTTGACTTGTTTAAAAAATATTTATAAAAGTGTCCGGAAGATATTTGGAGGAAACAACTTCATGCTGTCCACAAGCTGGGGGAAATCGCACTGAAAGATACTGTATTTTAACCCATTATCTATACAAAAACATGTATATAAAAAGATCCTATGTAAAGAACAATATTATTATTATTATATGATATCATTATATAAACATTCATATTATTATATAGTATATATTACATAACCATTTATATAAAATTATATATCCATTCTTATTATATATATATATATATATTCATATTATTATATATTATATAATCATTCGTATTATTATATATATTCATATTATTATATATTAAATATCCATTCTGTTACGAGATGTGGTGGATTTGATTTGGACCCAGGTGTGCGGGATAAGCATATCCCACGACGTATAATAAGAATGGGGAAATAATATAAAACAACTAAAAGTGGGTTAAAAGCGGAGGATCAAGGCTCCCAACATAAAACCGAAAAAATAATGTGGCCCGCCACGGTTGCTTCCCGAATGGGAGCAACGCGCAAACTTGCCGCAAGAGGGCGCCAAAGCGCCAGTCGGGGCAGAGGTGCAAAAGCACGGTTCTGGGACGTCAGTTTAATGGCGAGGCACGGAGGTAGTCCGAATGCCAGGCAGCGAGCATTAGCTCGAAAGTGCATGCATTTAAGGAAAAGCCATGCCGGGGCGCGTGTGCTTCAAACACGCAACCGGGTGGCGGCTCAAAAGAGCATAGAGAGCGCCCCAGCGCCAGAGAGCGAGCGAGATACCGAACGCGCAAGCAGCGCAGGGGGGCGAAGAAATCGCGGAAGTGGCCGAAGCAACAAAAGCGAGTATATAAGCTCGGGGTGCGCTTTTAGCGCGAATCTGAATAACTCACAAAAGGCGCCGAAGCACCAGAACACGAGAATGAACTCGGGCCCGTAAGGAACGCGAACGCAAATAAATCGTGAGAGGCGCCGAAGCGCCAGAGGGCGAGCGTGAGCTCAGAAGCGAAGAAACCAGACCGGGCCGCGTCCTATTCAGGACGAAGACTTGTCTGGAGTGAGGCTAGGTAGGTGCCGAGGACGGAAGAGCGCTTGCTCGAAACGTGCGAGGAGCGCGTGAGTACAGGACGGGAAAACTCAAAGTACCCCATATAAACTAATTTGACCTCGAAGGTTACCCGCCCATACCAGTCCATCGGCACTAGAAGCCCCCCGGAACTTTACCACTATCTCTTGGGACGCGGAAGGGCGCAAGAGCGCGGGTGGTCAAACGCGCGAACCGGCCGGAGGTGGAATACCGACGCTATGATGATGACCCGGCCCAAACAGCGCTGAAAACCTCAGCTGTTCAGGATCAGGGCATATCTATTCATATTATTATATATGTTCAATATTATTATATATTACATATCCATACCTGGTCACAAAAAATGTCACACACACTACTGTAACTTTAGCTTTGTTTAGAGCAAGCATTCGCTGTGGCTTCATTTCCACGAGCTTCTGCCATTTATTCCTTTCCAGAGGTGCATTCACCCCCTAACATTATTTGTATTGATGTATTGATTATGGGAGATTTGGAGCACTGTGCAAACTCTTCTCTAACACATCTAAAAAAATCTCAAATTGGACTTTTTCGTGACCAGTTCATGTGTGATAATTATTTCTCCTGTGACCTTTTTTTAGGCCTGACGTATTTATCGTACCTCGCTGCCGCTCTAGCACCAGACCTCACACCCAATCCATATTTATGCCAGTATTATGAGATCCCATACTGGTTCAGCCATGAAGTAGTACGAATGAATTTTGTCTCCTCACCAAATTCACAGCAAGCGGCGTCTCCGAAGTCACCTGCAAGTACACACTTGACACAAACAGGGACATAGTGACACACAAATCTTTATCATTAACTTTATTGTACTAACATTGTTATGCATAATCATTCTGTATATCTTTTATAAATGTACAGTATAACATAATATCAAACCCACATGCTGAATGTCACTCAATTGGAAACAGGAATGCTGCCTATCTTTGCCGAAACATCAGAACAATGCAATCGATGTCTGGAACAGAAACCAAAGTTCACACAAGTGTGTTGGGTGGTGGTGCTGTGTCGTGCTCAGGGACAGAGATATCAAAGCCTGGACCCCACAACACTAACGAAAAACGCTGAGGCCCTGGTTTACTAAAATATGCATTGTCGTGTGTGTGAGTGTGTGGTGAAGTGGGGGCCTGAAAAACATCCTCGAGATCTGAACTCACCTCGGTTGACAAATTCAAAAAGCAACTGCATATTTTGAACACCAGAGGGCGCAGTCGTGCGTCGCGCTTCCCCGCACTTTTAAAACTCGTTCCAGTTTCATTTTGGAATTTTGCACGAGAAAAGCACACACTTTTAATTGCTTTTCGGAAATAAAAAATAGAAACGTTTTCACTAGGTTATTTAACACATGACAAAGCTACCTTATAGCTAAAGTTTGGGCCAAGGAACCCCAGACCGGCATAAGCGTTAAAAAATATATGTGGGAAAGAGATGAATACATTTCCTGCAAAATCTCGACTGATTATTATTTCCAACATTATTAATATTATTAATGAGCAGTTCTTAGTAAACCAGCTCCAATACAGATCTCACTTAGTGAACCAGGGCCCACGGTCCTACAGAAATATCATCTTAACAAAAGTTTAATACATTTAGCTAGCTATATGATTACAGACTGGCTGTACATTGGTGCTGAAAAAAGAGAGGCTGGGCGGTGGAATCATCCCTGCTATGGACTGGCACCGAGGACCAGGGAATTCCAGAATAGGCTCTGTACCCCACCCGGCATGAGGAGGGTTGAAATGTGGATCAACAGCTATAAATACACTGGCCTAATTCCAGTATAACCATAACACAATTAAGCAAGAACTAATACACTAATAAAAGAAATGCTGTTATGCAGTTGTTAATGTGGACTTAATAGTTCATTCAAATCTGTAAAACAAACAGGGACTGGAACAACACGTCTGTGTCTTGGATTGAACACCGCGTACCTGAGTGATTGGCAGCAAGTTACTTTATTTCTTTTCAAAAAATATTTTAAAACTGGTTCAGAAAGTTACCAAACCATACGTTTGCATAGATCAATCACAAAAGGCCACACCGAACTTAAAGTGACTGAGTGTTTCAACAAGTGCACTTCGCCTCGATGCTTCCCTCGCGCTGGACGCGTTTCCATTTCGTGGTTCTACCTGCTGAGGTCAGGACGATAAGCGCTCGAGTTAGGGGGGGGGGGGGTCTGCAAACTCACCAGGTGATCTTAATGCGAAACACATTGTGTTTGAATCTAATCATTAAAATGCCTGCTTAAAATATATACAACAACTAGATGGCAGAACAGAGCCATACTCTTTAAAAAGACGTTTCCAGGGAGACGTTTGTAAAACCTTTTGCCAAAAACATTTTCTCTAAACCGTGAGACTGTTTGTCCCTCTGGATGGGAATTAAATATATGCCATTGCAGGAGATAACCCTGACAGATACACCAAGGTCACTTAGTCTGTTGTTCTTGACACACAGAGAGAAGAAAAACGCAGACACAAAAAAGTCACACTCACCATGTCTGAAAAATGCCTTCTGTCTACAGGGAACTAGGAGTATCTAAAGATTTCAAAAGCATGGCTTTAAAAAAATAAGCAACAAGACACATAATAGCTTAAAACAACAGCAAGAAAACAAAACAATATGATACTGCAGGGTGCACGTGGATGCTGGAGCGTTAATCCAGGTCTGTACACACAAACTCTTGGATACTGATCTAACTTTTTGACGCGATCTTGGTGTCAGTTGAACATTTTGTGTTTGGTTGTCAGTTAAAAACATCTGAACACGTACTGCCTTCTCCTCCCACGCTTTCTTAACCCGAGTACAAAACAAACACGAAAGCAACAGGTGTCCGCCGCTTAATGCCTTGCTTTTGCTTGTTACACGGCCAGGCTGGCTTTAAATGCAGTTAACAATCCGATTTGCATGAATCCGATTATTCAGACGGTCATGTAAACAGCATACGCCGATATAGCTGTATTTGATTCCATCAATCTGATTTCTTAGCGCATTTATCCCCTTACTCTGATTTTTGTCAGTCCGCACATCGGAAAGTATTCTTAGTATTCACACACATTGTTTTTTTTATGATGTTACGTTACAGCCTTCTTCCAAACTATATTAAATAGAAATGGAAAAAGTGAATCGCTGCGAACACTTTCCCAATGCACGGTACACGCTTGTCAAACCCTATTCGGATGCCACTTCTGCCTATTCTAAGAAACTTTGTTTTATTATTATTTTTTACCTTTTATTTTCATTGACCTGTGGCTAATTCTTCTATTTTTTAACCCTGGAACGGAACACGGCACGGAATTAGATGCTTAGGTTAGAGCTGGATTTTATTTTAGTAATCCGATGTCTAAGCACACGCATCCCCTTAGTCTGATTGCAAACAGTTTTCTCAGTCGGTGCATGCACACTAGTCTAACGCAACCAGGTCTGAAACGCAGTATAAGCTTGTGCAAATGAAGCATTTCATTGTTTTATAACTAGAACTGGAAGTTTATGTTAACGACTCATTTTTCTGCAGTTCTCGGATTATTAAGTGCATGTAAACGGTTGGATTCCTGACATTACTGTAGCCATCCCTCGGCCTGCCAGGTTGATGTCTGCTGTACCGTAGGTCAGCAACACTGGGTTAAGTGCCATCTTGTCTGTACAGACCCCAGAAGTAACTTCTTAATAATACTACATAAACCTGACCATATGTGTCATTACAAAAGTTTGTAAAAAACATGTTAAAAGTGTATAACGGAAGTGGAATATTCTTGCCATCGGACTTAAGTGCTTAAGAACTACTCTGGTCGAGCCGAGCTCAGTGAAACCAGATATAGGGGTGAACTTCAAATTCCTATTAGATAGGAAAATGAACGACCATTCACGGACACAAACTACAAAGGAATGAAGTAGTAAAATCGATTATTAGGGAACATTTATATTCAGCAAGTGCTGAAATCAAAGTGAATAGGAAAGAGAGCCTGTCTCCTGAACGGCATGGAGAACGTACGCACTGTGTTTTGAAACAGGAACGGCTTCCAGGCAGCGGCAAGACAAAAGGGGTCGCTGGAAGCCAGTTCCTTTTGAAAAATAGGGTTCATTTCATACACAGTGACTTCCGTGGGCGGAGACGGGCAACAGCCCAGAATAATGATAAACACAAAACACACCTCCCCTCTTAACTAAACTGAGCTCTAGAGCACCATGGTGGAGGCCACCCCGTGACGTCCAGAACAGGACTCGACCAAAGTTAACGACTGACTCTGTTGTGTTGTTCTCCATCAGCCTAAAACACTGCGATGGGGTTCTGCTGACAGGTTACATGCTCAGATCTCAGACTTCTCCGGTTCCCCTGTGAGTGGCTCTGTCTCAGCGGGATCGTCCTGAGGGAACATGACAAAACACAGCTTCTGCCCCAAATACGTCACACGCTCTGAAACACACACACACACACACACACACACACACACACACACACACACAAATGACTGAGCTTTACAGTATTCGGTTATTACCAAGCCCAAACTGTGCAAGCCTAGGGTGACAGTGGAAAGGACGTTATAAGGAAGAAACCATGTTAGGACCAACCTAAACATGAGAATTAGACGAATTTATCTAGTCAAATAAGTTTGTAGTTCAAATAACAGAACATTTAAAAAGTGAAAAACAGCGTAAAAATGACACACATTGGTCTTTTTTCGTCGTCCCTTGCCAAGCGAAGGATGGAGAACGTTACTGCCCTCTGCTGGGGCCTGGGCATGGTGGGACTGGTCACAGAAGATGAAAATTCAATGCGGATCATAAGTAAGCAAGTGAGCGGGGTGGGCGATTGTCACGATGAGATTGCATGCGCGATCTCCTCGGACAGCCGTCACCCAGCGTACCTCCCCTTCTAGCTTCTTCTTTCACCTTCTCCTCCTGGCCTGCGGGTGGCGCTCCCGCCACCCATCCTCTTCCTATATATATACTGATCCTCTGCGTCTCTTCTTCGCCGGTTATTATGTTTCCAAGCTTCCCTGTCCTTTTCTACGCGTCCCGTCGCGCTTACCGGCTTCCTCCTTCGTCCTCGCTACTTCGCTTTTTAATTTCCTTATCCTTTCGCCTTATTCACTACCTTCATAGTTTTTGTGTTCTCATTTTGCAACCGCGTATTTGGTGGTGTTTTGAGTTATTCGTTTTCGCTGTTTCCATTCTCGTTTTCCGTTTATTAAACCCTGCTTGCGTTTACCTCCGCCCCCGTTTGGTTTATTCCTTTCACGCTAACGCCGCGTTACCCCGGCGCTCCAGCGTTACAGCGATGGCTGAACTGTAACGCGGATATCGCAGTTTAAAACTCTCACTATAACTATTACTATAAATGACAAAGCAAACTAATACTTAAAAAATACTTTGTATACACTAGCGAAAATAAGCAGCTTTAGGGCTGTGCGCATGGGAGAAGCGTCTTTTTGTTTTTAATCCCAGTCCTACTTAAGAGCAGCGATGCTGGAAAACATTTTTATGTCCTAATAAGTGGCCAATCTGTCGCTGAACGTTCTCTCGGCATCTCTTTTGTTTTTCGTCACTCAGTCCCACTTTATGAGCTGCGAGTAGTAACGCAGAGTCTCAAACAAAGGGACTGTGCATTTTCTTGACTATTTTTTAAACATCTACCCTACAAAGGTATTCCTGTAAGGCGTGTCTGATCCAGCAGAGTACGGCTGACCTTTGGATTGAGCGATGTTTGGATAGGCTGAAAAGCAGATTTTTGCTCACCTACTGCATAGCCGATCCAGCGCGGCTTTTGTGTCCACTGCACTCCGATGAAGTAAATAGGAACCCCGGTCAGCATGATGACCAGCCCCATGCCACAGACCACAGGCTCAGAGTACAGGCTGAAGCCCAGCAACACAGCCCAGAACACCAGGTAGCTGATGGGGACCAGTAGATTCACCTAGAGAAAGTTACAGCATGCTCAGACTCACATTAAATGCATCTCTGCTTTTCAGCCAACGTAGCTCGGCTCTTTTACCCGCTGTGTCACTAAGCACAAACTGCGGCTGTTTACCTTGATAGGTCTAACAAGTCTGGGCTTCTTCCAGCGATAGTAGAGCAGCCCGGCGATGGTGACGCCATACGAGAGGTAGTTTATAAAAGACACGTAGTTTATCAGGTTATGGGTCTCGCCGATGCAGAGGATCACAATGGTTGCAGTGCACTGAAAAAGAGAGGGCGAGAGCAATAGATTTAGAAGTATGATTACAAGGGGATGAAGTGCGGACAGGGGTGGGACTGTTTACTCTTACACAAACGAGGAGCGCGGGAATGGGAGTGCAGTTTTTGAGGTGGATCATGGCCAGCAGGTAGGGCAAATGGCCCTCTCTCGCACCCGAGAAACACAGCCTGGGTAGCACAGACAGTCGCTCGTTAATCAGATGAAATCGCTGATGAGGCGCGTGTGTGTAACTGGGGTTTGTTTTTACCTGGAGGACGTGAACAAGTAACCGTTAATCCCACCGAACGTGGACAGGGCCACGGAGATGGGCATCACCCAGGAGAACATCCCCAGCAGCTTCTCACCAAAGGTCTGCAACGTGTGAAATCAAATAAACAAATCAGGAACACAGGAAACGGACGGTCCGGCTTTCCTAACCATAACCGTCAGACCAATTCAGTGATGTGAGATGAAAGGGTATTGTTTATTTATTTATTCATTTTTTTGACACGTACATTCCTAAAATAAAAACAGGTTCAATTCTTAAAATGCAAATTGGTCTCCAGTTGGCAGGGAGTACTTTTAGAAAGCATAACAAGCTACTTTCAGTCGAAAAGGATGATAGATGTCCTTCAAGAAGGAAATACAACATGAATTGTTCCAAACGATGCAGCCAGATGCGTCTACGATTTGGTCCAAGTGCAGCGTAGCCTCGGAACTTCAGCGCCATTTCTGTACGAACAGTTTTCTCCCAAATTCAAACAAAAATTCAGACTTTTAATTGATTTCATGAATAAAACACTGAACGGTGCGATCTTCCAAAGGCGACGCATGCAATCCAAAAATCCCCCAAAGAAGTAAAGGAACTACTAAGGAGCAACAAAGTACCATTTGTGATTTGTTTTGTTGATGATTCCAACATCTTTCCTCTATGTCATCGATAAAAACGTCATCATTTAATGAATGCAATCGAATCCCTTTTGTTACCAGTTGTAAACTGTACGAGTGTGTCGTCTGTAAGTCATGCTGAATCAGAGCATAGGCTAAAAATAGAAATAACGGTAAACTGAATTTCACTGTGAAAAAGACGTCACTCACCACAGCGACGGCGTTGGACTCGATCAGCTCCTCGGGGGTCATGGAGGAGAAGTAGGCAATGTTGGTGAGCGTATACACTAACGTGACCAGAGGGATGGAGATATAGATGGCACGCGGCAGGTTTCTGCACAAACACACGTAACGGTAATGTAAATAAACACACAGAAATGTACCGAGTTGCACACGGTTAAACGTCTGAAAAGTTTATCTGCGAATTTGGAACCACCTTCTTGTGGCGGCTCCCGTTGCGGGTCGCCGGTTCCGCACACTGGATGCGGCAGGGTTAGGCTGGGTGCCCCTCCTGCCTCGAAACCAGATGTGTACCCAGTGCCTTGGGTATTTGCCATGACAAATTTTGGAATGGCTATTCGGAATTTCCTTTCACGCCGTTTTCCTTTCATGTTTTCAATCACGTGCGGCAAAAGGTGTAGGCATGTCTTTCCCAGGAATGTTCAGGCTTTTGTTCAATAACAAACCCTCCTGGAATTTTTCCAGGGCCCGTACTAAATGTTGACTTGTGAAACCGTTGCATCATTCTGCCCCAGATTTTAATCCTTTGTAATCCTTTCTAAATCTCGGCTCTCGTACGGTGCCTGTTTGGGCTTATTAAGCCATTGCATATTTTGTCCAACACAAGAGTGTTTAAACACAAAAGCCATGCTCTGAATTTATGTCTAGCTAGCCAATTCAGTCTTCACTAAGAAATTCAAACCTTTTATTTCAATTCTTACATTTATCATCTAAGCCACCCAAGCAGGTCGGGTCCCTTATTGAGTCTTGATCCTTCCACGTTTCTCCTTGCCACTGTCACCCAGGGCTTGCTCAACTTGGGATTGGCCTTAGAACATACATTAATGTCGTAAAGCTGCGTTGAGACAATGCTCCGTTGTAAAAAAGCATTAAATGAATAAATATGACTCGGCTTAACGTATGCAGATTACGACTGCACTGCGTTCCCTGAAGCAGGCCGTTGACCGAAATGGACGTTGAGTGAACGTGGTCAAGGACAACGACTGACTGAAACGACTGACAACTCCCACAGCGAATGTGAACCAGTACATATACAGCAGTTATAGGATAGTGGTACTTTAGGACGGCCACATACACGTACGTCTCTTTAGAGAAACCCTCCCAGATAAATAACACGTGCTGCCTCTAAATGGACCAAGCACTAACTCTTGTCTAACTGCTGTTGGTGCAGTGTCACAGGGCTGGTGAATGCCTGACCATGCCATTATCATAAAACTCAGCCGTCCTGTGGACGGTGCCACATCAGTTGCCGTATAAAGCAACCTGTAAATAGAACACGTGATCCGATTTGTTACTGTAATTGATTATGCAGTCTGCTGGCAGTGTGGCGTGTGACGTGTGACTCACTTGCGTGGCTCCACCACTTCTTCCGTCACATAGTTGAGGAAATTCCAGCCGCTGAAGGCAAACGAGGCCTGCAGGAATGCCAGGGCGATCTGGCCTACTGAAGGATTGCGGATAAACTCGAACGCTGCCTGTGGTTCCAGAGCATCGTAGTGTCCTACAGAGGAACAACACTAATTAGGGGAGCAATGACGCACAATTAATTAATTTTTGCAATGAAAAGAAGTGGCCAGTAAAGGAGGCCGGTGTTGCAGCTTCACCATATCTTTCAACACCGAGCAGAAACATTGCGATAAATGTTAAGGCTGAACGTGTTAAGCAGCGATGGTGCTTCAACACGTTGCGTGTTCCACGTTTGCTTATTACTACCAGAGCCGAAAAAGTGACCGTGCAAGACGTCACCCACACATACCTTTGCATATTTGTACCAAGCCCACTATTATAATGAGAACGAGAGCAAGAAGTTTCCCGATGGTGAAGAAATCCTGGATACGCGTGGCCCAGCGTACACTGGAGCAATTCACCCACGTCAGCAGCACTGAGGGAAAACAAAGAGGCACACTCTGTCAGAAAGGGAGCAGCGGGGAGCCAGTGGAAAAAAAAACAGCCGTTCTGCTCACTAACAGGAGATGGTATTTTATCGTTATTGCACTTCATCACGTTATCGTTTGGCACTGGTAGACTTCTGGCAGAATTCTACCTGCCTAAGGGCACAGTGCCAACTGTAATGTGTGGTGATGACATTCCAGATTGCGTTCTTGCAAATGACACGGCTCTTTAAGGGTGACAGCTGAGTTGTCGACGTTTGGAATGAGACGTTCTATTCAATATTTCATTTATCTGTTATTATTTACCTAGTATTTACTAATACTACAAACTTAATTCTTACACTTATCATCTAAGCCACCCAAGCAGGTCAGGCCCCTTTTTGAGTCTTGATCCTGCCACCTTTTTTCCTTGCCACTTTTTTCCGTCCCCCTAGGCTTGCTCGGTTCAACAGGCCGTGGACCGAAACGGACGTTGAGCGAACGCGGTCATATCAGGCGACTGTAATGTAAGTATAAAGGGTCTTTTTTCAGAATAACTAAAACGGTAAATTACGTCGGATGTGACGATCTGACGCTTTTAATGGACGGGGGTCACAAATGCAGCAACAGACAGCATAAGGAACAACACAAATCAAACAGAGACTCACACAGTGAATGTGAACCGGTTTATATACAGTAGTTATAGGATAGTGCTACCTACACTAGGACGGGCACATACACGCCCATCTCTTTAGAGTAACCCTCCCAGATAACTACATCACACAGGTAACAGCTCCCTCTAGGGGACCGGTTCCTCAAATCTTCTGCGGAAGCATGCACAGCCTGTTACAAACACAGATATGTATTTTTTATAACATAGACATGCCCGGACTCACCTATCATTCAGCACTGTTCTCTTCTTTATTATCTACACGAGGACCAAAGCTTAAAAAAGATATGGGTAATTACAGAGAAAGCTTGCAGACAGACTACAAATAAACTGCTGTCGTTTACTGCTTTCAGGAAAGGTCACCGTGATTACAGAGTCTCTTTGTACAGTGGAGTGCAGACACACACACACACACACACACTCATATTTCACTGTAGATCACTGTAAGAGGCTGCTGCAGTGGAACCATTTGAAGAGGACCGCATGACAATGGAACTCCCCGATCGGAAGAGTGTGGCTGCGTTTGTTCGTGCGACTCAGATTTCAGAAAGGACGTTCAGGGATGTAGCCGCCGCATGCTTTTTATCCGCCACATGCTTTTTATACACTGCACGGAAATGCACCCCCTCACCAACACCCCCATGAAAACGGCATTCAGTCCTTCCTTCTGTGTGAATCAACAGTTACTGTTAAGGAAACTAAATGCTTCTACATTGTCCACTTCAGCGCTACTGTCAACTGTTCCCGTGTTTAATTCCAGGACCATCTGGTTTCCGTCTAGACATTGTCCATGCTGCGTGCGTAGTCGGCGTGCTCGCCCGGGTGTCTATGTGTGTGTATGTATCCTGTCACAAGTGCTCCAGTGGAAATCCGGTGTCTCCAGGGCCGGCTGGTACCGTCAATGTAGCAATGCAGCAAACCACACTGGGTGAAGGGGACCCAGCTTTCTCCTTCTCATCCATCACTGCCTGGGCTCGCCCGCCCACTGACACACACACACACACACACACACACACACACACAGACTTCAGCGCACGCTCACCAAACAGCCGCGGGAAGACTGGGAATTAGTCAGAGCTCTTTAAACTAACGGTTTCCGATAGCATCCTGAAAAAAGAGGCATTAGCCAGATTAAAACACGCGCACACGCGCGCACACACACACACACACACACACACACACACACACAGAGGCCACCAGTTCCCACTGCTCAGCGCATTTCCATTCAAAAGGGGACAGAACACAGAAAGCACATCCAACTAAAACAAAAAACCACGTCGCTTTTAAACAACATAAAACCTCAATTACGGCCAACCATATGGCCGCGTTGTTTAAGCGTTCTCTTTTCATACCGGCGGAAATGCTCTTAACCTCCACTTAGCAGTCCTGATGCTCAGTGAGAAATACGGGACTGCGCTTGAGAGAAAACTACGTTGGCTGATATTCACAGGACAAAAACCAGGCAGAAGAAAGCTTACATTTTTGCGCTCTTGCAGTACAGTGCTGCTAATTTAGCTCGTGCGATGAGCCAAAATATCTGCCAGGTGCCTCGACTTCCTTCCGTCAGTACCAACTTCGTTTCCCTAGGTGTGCCGTTAAGCAGACGTAGTCTCAAATGAACTCGACACTAATGAGGGGAGAATTTTAATGCGCCTCCGACTGCTCTGTTTCTCCTGTCTGGCTAAAAGCCGTGGTGTTTAGAGCAGAGGGAAGTTTGCAAAGGTGGCTAATTGATCCACAACACAGATAAAAGATCAGGCTAAAACACGCCGGGGGTTTGAGGACAGGACGAGAATAACACACAAGAGTCTGGGCATATAGTGGCACTGTAAAGTACAAAGTTACAAAGTAAAAGGGCAAAGTTCTGCGAAACCGCAGTCATGTTGTCTTTTTTATCCTACTTTATCCAAATTTATTAAAAATAAATTATACATTTTACTCGAAATGTGTAGAAACATGAATAATGGAAAGACAGACAGTGTTACGAGCAACCAGGTGAACCAGGGTCAATCTATATATCTTTATAAACACGCGTCGTGTGTATAAGGTCTAGTGTGGTCCTGTGTGTTTTTCGAGCTCTAGCTGTCTCTTGTTGCAGCTGTGTGTGTGTGTGTGTGTGTGTGTGTGTGTGTGTGTGCGCAAGAGAGAGAGAGAGACTACCAACTATCCCAGAGTGACCTTGTGACATTCACTGAGAACATCCAGCAGGGGAGGGTACAAGATATTCTCTTTTCTCTGTCTGATACTTTTACACACACACACACACACACACACACACACACACACACACACACACACACACACACACACACACACGCACACACAGA
>JAUZST010011103.1:0-12084 GCA_034779995.1 Parotocinclus haroldoi | reverse complement strand
CTATACAAACATGGTGGTGGCAGCATCATGTTATGTGGGTGTTTTTCAGCTGCAGGGACAGAATGACTGGTTGCAATTACAGGAAAGATGAATGCGGCCAAGTACAGACATATTCTGGAAGAAAACTTCTTGCAGAGTGCTCAGGACCTCAGACTGGGCTGAATGACCTGAAGCACACAGCCATTCTTGACTGGCCCAGCCAGATTCCTGACCTAAACCCAACTGAGCATCTCTAGAGAGACCTGAAAATGATAGTCTACTAACGTTCACCATCCAACCTGACAGAACTGAAGGATCTGCAAGGAAGAATGGCAGAGAATCGCCAAATCATGGTGTGAAAAACTTGTTGTATCATTCTCAAGAAGATTCATGGCTGTACTAGCTCAGAAGGGTGCAAATACTAACTACTGATCAAAGGGTCTGAATACTTATGACCATGTGATATTTCAGTTTTTCTTTTTAAATAAATTTCCAAAAACTTCTACTTTTTTTCTGTCAGTTTTCTGTCAAGATGGGATGCTGAGTGTACATTAATGAGAAATAAAATGAACTTTTTTGATTTTAGCAATGGCTGCAATGAAACAAGGAGTGATACATTTAAAGGGGTCTGAATAATTTCTGTACCCAGTGTAAATATAAAGGGTATTTTCCCATGAAAACTGTGTGCAGGTGAAAACACAAGTTTAATACTACCATCTACATAGCATCCCTAATACCACAGCATTTTTAATTTAGTCACAATTGCAAAAGAAAATAAATATAACTGAAAATAAAATTTATGCAATGTTACAACTCTTGTAGGTGAAAGTCACAACATTCAACAAGAGAATGGTATGAGGAACCTAAAAAAGTTTCTAAATAATCCTACTTCAGACAGATGCACTGAACTCGGCAACGACCTCAACAACATTTACATTTATTTATGTCATTTAGCAGATGCCCTTATCCAGAGTGACACACAATTACTACAGTCTTACAATCCAAGCAATTGTGGCTTAAGGGCCTTGCTCAGGGACCCAACTGTAGCAGATGTGGGATTTGAACCCTGGTCCTACTGGTTCATAGTCCAGTACCTTAACCACTAGGCCTTCAAACAAGTTCTGAGTGCACTTTACCCAGAGACTGAGACAAGAAAGAGTACAAAATGGAGCTTGAGACTAGCCCGAGACCACTACAACATTATGTGAGAGAGAATGTACAGGTAGTGGAGCAACATAAATATAAATATATTGTATGAGTACAATTTACAGCTTGTTACAAATAAGTACCGTAAAGTCATAAACAGTAAAAAGTTAAAAAGTCTCTATACAGGTCAACCGAGATAGAACCGTGTCTAGTCCAAACGTGAGCTAATGAGAAGCAAGCAGATGACCGGAAGTTAGTTTCACACACAAACACACACACCAGGAATTGGAATTGAGGCCAGGAACTAACTAAATGTAGAGGGCAGATAGTGACCAGTATAATACATTCTTATTTTTATTTCCTTACAAGTACACTTTGGTGTCGCCAGAGTTAATATGAAAAGAATATTAGCAGTAAACTATTGACAAGAAATAAATTATGTTACATACAGTATATTGCGGCCAATGGAAGCCTGTACATTAGGATCTGTACGTTGTGATTTCCTCCATGTCACCTGCTCTTCCTGCCTTATCAGTATCTTCTCTCTTTCTCTCTCTACTTACAGCAACATGTAAAGATATCAACATGTGAATGTATTTCTAATTAACTTTTCTAACTTTTGTAACTTAGCTATGATAGCTAACATTAATGATGGTTAATTTTTTTAAGCACTCATACCGGTTTGTTTTTACTTTATACAAGACATGACACCTTTAAGAAAATTAGAATTTATTTCCACAATTCAGTTCAAGTACAAAATGAGATCTAGATGTTCTATAAGTTAGAGCCATTATAAAAACATAGCAGGGGAATTGGTAAAAATCGTTTAGAATAAACCGACCTGGAAACTGATGGATCTTATCCATCAAAGCTAATGACTTATTGAGGTATATTTTTATATTAGTATATTGGGGAATATTTTGAGCATATATGAATATTATGGGTATTTTTCACTCCTAATATATATTGTGTCTACTGTCTCTCTCTCTCACACACACACACAAACAATGAGCTTCTGCTCTTAACCTCCCACCTATCCTCATGGATCTGTAGTGCTGATTGACTCTTGAGGTTGAGTTGATTTACTGTCGAGGTTACTGCATTGATTGTTTACGGTCTCAGTGTCTCGAGTTTAAATAAAGATTTTATTTCCTATTATATACTGCTCACGAAAATTAGGGGATATTTAAAAATAAAATTAAATGTCCCCTACTGTTACTCTGTGAGCAGTATATAATAGGAAATAAAATCTTTATTTAAATTCCAGATTCTGCAACCATAAACAATCAATTTTTGTGCAGTGTAGTTAATTATAATGTGTTATGACCTCAGTTGGTAAAGTTAATGGAATTGGATCGTATGGTTGTTAAATGATGCATACCTGTATGTATGAACTGACATTGCAGTGGTCAGAAGACTGTTTTAAACTTGGAAACACAAGCTATGCACATTCTCACCTTTTTCAAACACCAGTGTTTTATTGTTTATATTCCTGTGTTGTGACTGGGTTATTATATTACAGCTGGCTCTCCATATCCGTGGGTGAATTGGTTCCAGGACTACCCGTAGATGGAGAAATCTGTGGATACTGATGTCCCTTACATAGAATGACATATTACTGCATTTAGCCCATGGACATATTCCACAATACATGCAATATTCTCTAGATCTAGATGTGTTGTACACCTTACACAACATAAAAGATATGTTAATATGTGTTTATTGGTATATACATGTATTGTTTAGGGAATAATGGCTACAAAAAGTGTGTACATGTGAAAAAATAGCACCAGAGATGAACAATGATCAAAGAAGTGACTGGGATCTGTGAAATTGTGGGTGGCTACAGCAGGCTATGCCTACACATCATTTTTGTGGATTCAGTGCAGTGTTCAGCACACAGCAGTAACTTTCTGGAATTTATTATTTTATCAGAATACCATCAATCTGCAGTTGGTTTAAGCTGTGACTCTGTAGTTAAGGAGATCTGACTTGTCTTGTTGTTTTTTTTCCTTCCAGTCCTCACAGTGGACAATAAAATTGCAAAGAAACAAAAAAACATACAATACACTGAGGTTAAAGATATATTTAGAGTTATGTTTACTTTATGGGGTCAGTTGAATTATCACAAATATACTTCTACATTTATGGGTTGTGTGAGTTCTCAGAAGAGCAGAGAGGTTGAGTAAGTAAGTAAATGAAGCAGTCTGAATAGCCAGTTTCCTGGTGCTTCCAACCTGCCTATGGGCCACCTGCTCTGTAGCAGCTGCCCGGTTAAAAAAATTCTGTAATTCTTAATGAATAGTGAAGTTTGTAGATGTGCTGTGGTATAACATTGTATAATCAATTCATAAAACCACAATAATACCACAACATCCAGTATCATATCTGCCTAGGGAAGGCAAGAGTAAAAGAAACTGATTCCACTTTTTCTTTAGCAGCTCAGACACGTTTATCACTATCTACATGTTGTTTCAAGTCAGATGGTCCATGAAAAAGCCATACAACAAATTTTGTAGTTTGCCCTTCATCCGTTACAAGTAAAGAACATATTGCAATGATGATTCTAGTGACTTAGGTCCTGAAATTTCTTTTTTGTAAGTGGTAAGTGGAAGCGTTTAGGAACAAAGTGTCAGTCCATGTAAAGTTATAGAGCAGGGTCACCAAGCAAAAGTCACCAAGCTCTGCTGACTCGATACTTCTAAACTGTTGAGTTTCAAACCTCTTCTGGCATAAACTAGAATGTAGCTTGTGAGCCAGGCCATCTCAGCCATCATCAGTGTCTGACTCCACATATGCTCTTCAAAATGAATGGGCAAAAAATCCTACAGACACTGTCCAGAGCATTGTAGAAAGCCTTCACAGAATAGTGGGGGGCTTGGGGGACAACTCCATATAAATTCCTATGGATTTAGAATGGGATATCATAAACGCTTTTGTAGATGTAATGTGTAGCTGTCTTTTGTCCATATAGTGAATAAAATGTGTCCCATATTGCATTTACAATCATGTCATTTCGCTGATGTCTGTATCCAGAGCAACTTACTGATACAGTTTTACAATTTAAGAAATATTGGGTTAAGGATCTTGCTCAAGGAAATAACAGTGGTAGCTTGGATCTTTTGGTCCATAGTGCAGCACCTTAACCGTTCAACTATCAATTCACTTATTCACATAGGGTATATGCAAATTGGTGAGTTTTTAGAAATGCATTCAAAATGTGCTCATATTGTTAGTGGAAGTATTAAAAGGATCATATGCAGTATCATGCAAAAGTCTTAGGCCAAAATTAGATTTGTTGTCTTTAACAGACAGGATCCAAAATTTGAAAAGTTTAGTCACTGCATATCCGTATTCTTTTCTAGTGATCTTCATTCCAATCGTTGTGAGCTTTAGCATAAAGATTCACTTTTCACCCTGTTCCTCTTCAGAAAACTTGGCTACTACCTTTCCAAAAAGATAATTTTTGATCAAGCTTCTTCAGAGTGTAGAAAGGTCAACTTGGCATTCTGATGAAGTTGCCAGGTCCTGCTATTGCTGAAGTGTATGGGGAGCTCACACTAAATATTGTAACCTATAGAAGCTGTTTTTCTTTTGTTTTCTCTTTTAATACTGCATACAAATAACCTTTATTTTCTGTTTCTATACTACAAATGATACTTTGATAATCACAGTATATATAGTCATTATGTCATTAGACCATATATAGCTAAACAATGTAAACAATAGAGTATGTGGTGCATTTTATTTCAACTTTTGTCTTTGGTTGGAATGTAAGTTAGGTGCAGTGCATTGTAATTAACCATGGTCACATTCATCATATCAAGTTCTCTCAGGTCCAGAGTGATCTATGCAGACTGTGAGAAAGGCTTAGTTCAAAAGCCTGACACCATAAGGGTGCATTGGTGGGTGAAGCCATTGTCATTGTGTACTATTGCCTTGATTGGGCATACCTGGCCCACAGCAATATGTAGGTAGGCAGCATGTGTCAAACTGGACCCTGGGATTCCCCGCCGAACATTGCTTTGTGAACGCTCTCTCCATTCACTTGTATTCTATTAACAGTGCATCGTTGTGCCGCAACTAGGATGATATTTTCTGTGACTACAGACACAGTAGCCATTCTGTCAGTTTCTGCATCAGATGGGATAGCCTTCAGTACTCTTGAGCCCTGGGTACTCAACACCCTGTGACCACTTTATTACTGTTAGTAAGTACTGACTTCTGACTGGAAACACCACTCAAGCCATTAAATTTATCTGAATTTTCACTTTAAACAAAATACAAATCTGTCTGTTTTCCCCCTGAACATAGTGGCTTTAAATTTTCATTTGTGTCACAGTTGCCAGGTTTCCTTATTGTATTTACTAAAATATTTTCTAGAAAGTCACTTACAACTATTGTTAATTGCAGGTTGCAAGGTTATAGGTTATAGGTTATTTGGGGTTCAAGATCCTGTTGCTCTTTGCAGTAAATTAAATGGTGTGTCTGGTGTAAGTTTGTGTCTGTCCGTGTCCTATAAATACCTGTATATTCTTTCTAACTTATAACTATATAAAATGGGTTACATTAGTTCGCTGAATCTCTTTAGCATCAGTCTGAGTTTCCGTATTGTTGATAATACTGTCTATCAATGCATTGTTGGCTTCCCCCAAACAATATAATTTGCATTTTCTTGTAAAAAATGTACCTTTATTGATGACAGTAGTATAAAAAGTCTATGTGACTATAATAATGTCATGTCAAAAACTATTTCATTTAACCTGTTTCATAGACCGTAATGCTTTTTTTAAATACATGCACGCTATCTTCATCATTTTTTATTGGGTGTGGGAGGATACTGCTTCCCCTTTTCTCCCAGTTTGGTCTACCCAGTTTCCTAAACAAACTTTCAGAATGGGAGGAAAGCTGTAGATGAATATAAAATATTATACTATACAATTCATGGCTGCTGACCACTTCCATTTATGGTGTGAATTAATCCTTACAGGAGAACAAACTATGTTTGCCATGTTTATCTGCCATATTTGACCTTCCCTCTCTAAGTGGTTGCATCTGCACAGTGCCTGGTCAGGCTGAAAGCATCACCAAGTCCCTATCCAGCCACATCACCTTGCATGATGATGAATTGCCAGCCCTTACAGTTGACGTAGTCAACTTCTCTTTTCATTCAAGTACAGAAATGTTTTTTTCAGACATTCTGAAGTTCTTAATCCACCGAGTATTTGTACATCTGGGAACAGTCCTTATCCAGTCTGTAGCTCGATTGAATACCCAAACAGATGGGTCTCTGTGGCATAACAAATTGTAACAGATCTGAAACACACGTACACAGCGTTCAGTTTTTGTGTGATAGTTAAGAGACATTCTCAAGTAAACAACATGCTCAAAAAGGTTTCATTATAAGTAAGAGTTGCTACATCTGGTTTATTGTTATTGGATGGCCATTTATACACCTTATAAAATATTTCCTTTTTAGGTATGATGATGTACTGTAGTCATAGCACCACTCATAACTCATTTGATCATATGTAATATTTGCTCTATGGGTAGTAAATTAAAAAAACAATGCAAAAATAGCATGTAGCTTACCCTCTTAAGGTGCCTGAACTCTCCTGTAGAAATGTCCTTAAACCTCTTTATACCTTTCTTCCATCGCCTGACTGGCTGCTGTCAGCCTCTTCTGTAAAACCCTGTGACAAAAAGCCAAAAACCCAGAATCAGGGACAAAATCCTGTCTGCCGTCTATTTTGTTTCCTCTGTCGTCGCTCTGGAAACGATGTACAGAGACAAGGTTTTCTGAGTGCCAGGTACCTATCGAGGGGTGCTGTGGCAATAGAAGTGCAACCAGGGACCAGCGATTGAAAAGACAAGTGGCGTTGAGTCAAGAAAAGCACTTTAAGAGGTGATATTCTAGCAAATTAGATTGCTATGACACCTGAGCACACACTCAAAAGTGCTTATACAGCATTTTCCACCATTACAAATACATTTTACAATTACACAAATTACAAATTATCGCATATATTCATATTCATATGTAAACCTGATTATTACTGTTGTATTTTGGTTTCACTGATGCATGTTCCTTACTGCTTATGTGTAGGTGGGTGAAAAATCCCTCATGCTGCTACTGGTCTTCAGTGCCTCTTTCACTAAAACACATTTCAATAATACTCTAATATTTGACGTCGCCTTGGCACACAAGGCTGAGATATAATATCAAAAGTATTCTGAAATACAAGACAGTATCGATGGCTTAGTGGTGAGAGCAAGCTGTTGAAAACAGCCATGTCAGATTGCCTAGGTTCAGTCCCCCAAGCTGGGGTTTAGAATGTGATGGTCGACTGGTGCATTTACGTAAAAAATCTTAGGTACTGTGGATGTACTCCTACGACCGGTTCCAAGAGTGAATAAAAGGGAAGAGTTGCATCTGAAAGGGAAGCTAATATAAAACCTATGCAACTAGGCACCCCATAAAAGGAGCAGCTGAGAGGGGATCACCATTCGAAGACAGAAAATGAGATTCTGTTTTGGTTTACTCCAGGCACTCTGGTTTCCTCCTACATTTGCATTAGGTGAACTGTTCACAACTTCAAGCATGCACCATGCACCACCTAATCAAAGTTCACTTTAATGACGGATGTCTTAAAAATTATAACAAGGTACAATAGGAAATAAAAATCTGTCATCTCACTCGTGTGTAATTTTCTGCTGTTTATTTAACAAGATGTAATAAAGTGCCGGTTCTGATGTAAGTAGTGCTCCTTTGTTTGTGCTACCTGCATTTTCTCTGTTAATTATACAGTAGGTAAAATAAGTATTTAATGCGCTGCACACTTGATAAGTTTGTTCACCTACAGAACGGAGAGGTCTGTAATATTTATCGTAGAATCACTTCAACTGTGAGAGACAGAATTAAAAAAAATCCAGAAAATCACATTGTATTATTTTTAAATCATAAATTTGCATTTTATTGTTTAAAATAAGCATTTGATACAATATACAATAGAAAAACAACATAAAATATTTGGTAAAGAAACCTTTGTTTGAATGACAGAGGTCAGACATTTCCTATAGTTCTTCACTAAACTTTCACACACTGCAACAGGGAATTTGACCCACTCTTCCATACAGATCTTCTCTAGATCTTTCAGGCAACATTTTTAGTTTTAGCTCCCTCTAAAGATATTTCGGCAAACTCTTACGAACACGACCCCATCCATCATCTCTTCAATACAGTGCAGTCGTTCTTTTGTCTTCACTGTCTTTTATGAGTCAAAATTGCATGATTTTACTTTATATTGTGAGTTTTGTCATTGCACCTTCATTCAAAATACAATAGTGATATTAAGCCATATAATCTCACGTCACTGTCAGATTATTATATTTCTTTAAAGAGGTAAATTATTGAAGTGTTTACATGTCTGGGTTGGATAATTTCACAGTGATCTTATAATGGATAATGTGAAAAATTGCCTAGATGTAAAAAATGATTTATTGAAAATATGATTCTGTGAATTACTGGACTGGCTTGCTTGACTGTGACACTTAAACATGTCGTGTTGCTTCATGATCCATGATGTTATAATAGTATCTTCAAAGTAAATTACACTCCACAAATAGATTATCTTTCCCTTTACCCAGAATCATAATTTCATTTAGCTGGCACTCACCCTCATTTGAATGGCCAATTATTCTATTGTATGAGGGGAGCAATATTACAAATTTGAATTTAATATACTTAATGGAACAACACAGATGTTTATAGGTACCTCAGTATAAAGTGTAATTAGAAAATATTGCTTGCAAGAGGAAGAATGAATGAATATTGATGGAACAACTGTCTTACATTGCAAGTTATGTTTAGAACAACTAGAAAACACCAGGCCTCCACATCAGTAAATAGACTGTTGCTGTCTGTCATATTTGGCTTTGAACTAAAAACATATTCTATACCTATAATAAAGACCTCTGTCTTTATTTTGTGCTTTTTGCAGAGTGAATACTCAAGTGACTCAGAGAGTGAAGACAACTTCCTGATGATGCCTCCACGAGACCACCTGGGTCTCAGTGTCTTCTCCATGTTGTGCTGCTTCTGGCCCCTTGGCATCGCCGCCTTCTACCTCTCGCATGAGGTAAAAGGCTTTCAAGTACCTATTCCTCCTACTAATTCCATTTAACTGCCACGGTGATATCTGAGAGTAGATATAGAGTTGCTATATTAGTAATACACTTACTGATATAAGTGTTTCAAAACAATATGCTATGGGTGGATCAGACACAGCAGTGCTGCTGGAGTTCTTAAACACCACAGTGACACTACTGGATGCCCAGCCACCAGAATCCTGTAGGGAGTGTCCTGTGTGCACTGATGAAGGATTAGAGGATGGCTAACAAAAACTGTAACAAACAAAACAACATAAGCATTGATATGAATTAAAACAGTAATAGTATTACAGAGTTGTGTCTGTAATATGTTGCTAACACTTCAGAAATATTCAGTGTGAAATGCCCTGCATGCCCAAGAGCAAGTGCAAAAAAAATTATAGCCACATTACGCTGCCTCATAAAAGTGACTTGTGCAGGAAATGGAGGGTTATCATTTACTAAGGTGTTTACATAAGGTGACCAATGGTCGCTGTTGCAGCGATGGGAGATGAGCCCCCGTCTGACCTCATCTTCAGACACATACCTGTATGTGACATAGTTGGGTCAGATTTGAGCTACTCTACACTTTTAGATGAAGAGCTGTGTCACTACCTTTCCTGTATTTTGAATTGTAAATGCTATAAAAATGCTGCATTTAAAATGACATTTTAATATTTGTTCTTACCTACTTAGTTACTGCAGACTGAAAAAATGGAATAATTGTTAGAATGGTTAATTGAGATTGCACTGAACAACATTCAGCCCTCCACATATTCTTCTTCTACCTCTCGCTCTCCTTTTTTGTCTGCTTACACATTACATGTTAACACCTACAACTATTGAATTCCCCATAGGAAGGACAAAAAACATATCTCAGCCTGCCCATGGCAACTAGGCCCACACCAAAATCAATTCCCTAAAATCCCATACAAAGCCTCAGAGCCACTGAAAAAAAGAATCACACACTGGAGTGAAAACAGTGCTAGAGCCCAGTCATTTGAGAAGCCCACGGGGTTCTGCACAGCACTACACCATAGGACCTGTGTAAATCCAATAAAGTTTTTCAGTTTGTTTCAACTTTTTGGTTCAGTGCACATGAAAATACAGCACTGTCCAAAAGTCTGTTGGAAACTTGCCAAAGACACCTTGTAATGTAGTTCTGTAGTGTAGTATAGTATATCCGGATTGCTGATTGCATGAAAAAAAGCAGAAGACAAAGGTAGTAGGGAAATATGGTATTTTAATCAGGGGAGCTCTGTTCGGATGTCATACCAAAATCCTCTGGTCTTGTCCTGCCTTCCTATCTAAAGATTGTAGGAGATATATACTGTATATAGCGGCAGATGGGGGTTCACACATGGCCAGACGAAGCTGAAGGTGTCAGTCTGGGGTAATATTGGGCACAGGAGCAGGAGTTAAAATAGATGTGAGATCAGAGGAAAATACAGAAAAGAAACGGTTTGCGACCAAATGGAATGTTACCATATCATAACCGCGAGAATGTGGTACATTCATTATGGCTTCTCATAGTCTAGCAGAACCTGAGTGTGATCCACTGAAATATAAATTTGATATAATAAAATATCCGACAAGTCTTGGCCATGCTATATTTGAAAATTTATAATTTGTTTATTCTTTGTTTATATCTCAGAGGTCACTGTACATTGAAGTTCCACAATTACAGACTGTAATTCATATTTCTGTACATACTTTGTTAGTCCCCTTTGTTCTCTAGTGGTCAGAACCTCACAGGACCAGCACAGATCAAGTGGGTGGTGGATCATTTTCCAAACTGCAGCTGGTGTGACTGGATCAGACAAAGCAGTGCTGCTAGAGTGTTAACCACTGTTCACTCTCTGTACACTTTATTAGATGTATTCACCTTATTGCTGCACCTTAAGTTGTAAAGTCAGAGACATCAGCTCATCTGTTGCCAAACAGTTTGTGTTAGTCGTCCTCTAATTCTTCATCAGTGCTCACACAAGACTGCCTATAGGAAAATGGTGGCTGAAGATTTCTGCCTGAGCAACTCATGTGCAGCAACACACACTAACACACAACCACATCACTGCAGTGCTGAGAATGTTCAAACAATATCGATATATATCACGACAGACACATAATCAAAAGAAATAATAATGTTTGATAGAACATTTGATAGTTTAACACTTTAACTACAAGTTGTTAGGAAACCATGACTATGTCAGGTTCAGTTGTATGAACAAACCCCAAAAGTGCAACCGCCCTAGACTCATAAATAGCCTATCATATTCCTTAATAATAAAAGGTTCTCTTAGTGACATGCAAGAAGCCAGTCATTTAACAGATCTAAATTTTGGTTGCACCATTGGTGTATAGACAGTAAGTGTCCCAAAATCAAACCCATCCATTCCTTATTCTATTAAATTCAGTATTTCATCTATTTATTTGGTTATACTTTTTATTATGCTATTATTATAGCATAAACTATTATTATTAGTTTCCTCTCATCCTTCATATTATGGTATTCTAATTTAAAGTACAGTCGAATCTGGTTAATTGGACCACTGGTTAATGGGACCAGCTGCTTATTCAGACCAAATCCTAAAGTACAGAAACAAATCCTATTATATACGCATAATGTTATTCACTTATTTGAATCTGAATTCCACTTAATCGGACCAAATAACGTGAGAGCGAATAAGAAAAAGAAGCCACTTGGCTTCCTGTGTGAGTTTTGGACCTCCCAATAGTAGTAGTGAGACCGGTCTGTAGTTATCAACCTGGGCGGGGTTGAGAGAAGGCTTTTTTAGCAGTGGTGTCACCTGT
>JAUZST010011102.1:0-12084 GCA_034779995.1 Parotocinclus haroldoi | reverse complement strand
CCCTCGTACCTCTGTTACCTGATCTACACACTCAGGAGGGATCTGATTGGCTGCTGCTGGTCGAGAGGTGATCCAGATTAGAGCAGAGGGAAGCAGATTCCCCTTGATGAGGTTCGTCAGCAGAACATCCACTGAGGCTGATTCTGTTACATCACACACAATCTCATTATTCTGGAAATGTAGAGGAAGTCGACACTCATCCAGACCATCAAAGATAAACAGAACTTTGTAGGAATCACAGTTTATTAATTCTAGTCTTTTGATTTGGGGGAAAAACTGATGAAGAAGGTCCATCAGACTGAACTTCTTCTCCTTCATCAAATTCAGCTCCCTAAAAGGAAGTGGAAACATGAACATGACGTCCTGATTTGCTTTTCCTTCAGCCCAGTCCAGAATGAACTTCTGCACCGAGACTGTTTTTCCAATTCCAGCCACTCCTTTAGTCAGCACACTTCTGATGGACTTCTCTTGAAAGATCTCGTTACATTTGATGGGTTTCTCCTGGGTTTCTGGTCTCCTGGATGCTATCTCAATCTGTCTGACCTCATGTTCAGTATTGATCTCTCCACTCCACCCCTCTGTGATGTAGAGCTCGGTGTAGATCTCGTTCAGAAGCACTGAGTTTCCATGCTGGGAGATTCCTTCACTAATTTTCTCATTTTTCTCCCTAAGTTTGGTTTTCATTCCATGTTGATACACAGAGTTGTCCTGCAGCTCTAATAAACAAATGGGTATAGAAAACTTAAATCTTTGTGCTTCCTATAAACTATACGTGATGAAATCATGTCCTGAATTCTTACTCTTTTGAAGTTTTTCTGCCAGGTCTGTCTGGTTCATGTCCTTCAGGATGTACACCACCATCTTTAGCACCCCCTCTTGGACAACGCTCTCATGTTTATCACCCTCTGCCTTCTCTGGGGATGCTCTGTAATCTGGACTCAGAACCCCTTTGAAGATTTTCAGCAGAGTCTGTAAGTATGTGTTGGCTATTTTCTCCAGTTCCTGGTTGAATAATAACAAGAACATGGTTTTTACAAATAAGTGAAAGTGAAAATAAGAGATAGAGGTCGAGGGGAAACACCAAAATCGGAGAATACTGAGAAGCTAAACGAAATGCAAAGGGATGGTATGGAATGACTTTTAATAACCTCTAACTTTGATAAAAAGATAGCAATGGGTCTGAAATACAATTAAATGTGTGTTCATGAGCAGGGAGGTTAAAAGGTCGTAATGACGAATGTTGGTTGGCAGCAGATGACATGATCAGCAACCAAGGAGGCACAGTTTTTTCTGGTTAAACTCATAACTGTTAAGACGCATGGTACCAGAAGAACATTTTTTTATTTATTTATGTTTATGTAAGTCAGTATGATGTCCATGAAATGTCTTGTAGAATTGATAACTATAAGAATCTTAACCCACATCTGCTTGTATTGTGCTTTAAAAGATCAAATCACTTGGATAAAAGAAAATAAATATTAAACACTCGGAAAAGTTTTTCCTTGTGTGTTGTTTGTAAACTTTAACACCACGTGCGCACACACACACACACACACAAACACAAACACACACCTGAAATACAGAGTCCAGGTCTTTGTTGCTTTCCTCTATGGGTCTGTAGAAAAAAAACAAACACTGATCTGAGAGCGATTGTGAGTGAATGACGATGATTTGTTACTAATTCTTCGATTCGTCACTAGAATTATCCAATCTAAGCATAAAATGCTAAATATTTACTGCAGAAGTCCACCTTGAACCTGTTAAAAGTTAATCAGAGGTCTTTTCGTGGTTAATTTGAGTCTGTGCGCCTCAGAAAAACTAAACTCTAGACTCTCCATTAGTCTTGTTTTCTTTAAATCGTTTATTGGGACCAAGATTTGAAAAAATACTGACCTTGAAAGAGCAGACCTGTGATCAGCCTTTAAATCTGGTCCTTTATCGATTGACTCTTCACTTGCTGCACAGCTGAGTTGAGGTGAATCTGATCTGAAAACATTAAAGCTTCTCATTAACCAATTATCTCAGATCTGATCTCAGCGATTTGGGAACTTTGTTTAGTTTTTATCCTGAAATAGGCAGTGATATCAACAGGGTTCGAACCTTACACCGTTTCAGCGTATTTAATAAACGAGTAATACATTTAATAAACGCTCGCTGTTCTCAACAAGCAGCACTGAGTGATGTTACTCACCGTAAAAGGGTTATTTCTTTTTAAAGAAAGAATTTCCTCTCACCTATTGTATGTATTCGGTTCCTCAGAGGTACTCATTTTGGAGACAATGTCTCCTCAGAATGCAGCTTTAAAACCTGTTATGGTTTCTAAATATGACAAGCAAGACTCTGTATCTGAACAAAAGCTTGAGTTTAAACCTGCTGATTATTCCGTAACTCGTTAAGATCCATCTGTTATTAAATGAGAGACAGAGATTTAAAAGACACTGTGGTTTCTCCTGAGGAACTCGACACAAACTAAACCTGCACAGTGTTACCTCCTCACAATGCCATGTGACTCGTTTGACGAGATTTTTGTGTCACATACTTAGACGTACACGGTAGTTACAATATCGACTATAACGAGCAACCAGGCAGTAAAGATACCAACGAGATAAATACTAAACATTTCAGAAACACATCGATAGGTTCCAGATAAGGTTTTTTCTTTTAATGTATTATGCCTTAGAAACGTTCAGATCTCTCCCTGGACCAAAGGGACCGGTCCCCTCTGTGAAAACTTTAGACATGGGTGAAGCTCAGTAGCAAAGATTCTACAGCCAGGATTTAAACCTTGTTATAGTAAAAAAAAAACACTTTTGCATGAACAGATGAGGGTCCTGACCAGAATAATGAATAAATTGGTCAATAACAAACGAAAGGGCTTGTTGTACTCTTGTCAACTGGTTCTTGAGTTTCTGAAAGTTCTTGGTATCTTCTGGGTTCCACTTTAAGATCATGGGTTGGCCTTTGAGGAAGTAGGTGAGCAGAGAAGCTACAAAATTGTGAATGAATCTTTATAAAAGGTTGGGGAAGCTAAAAAAAACCTTTGGTAGGTCCTCCCAGGAAAAAAAATGACAGTTGAACCATGAAAGGGCCAAATTACCATCAAAATAATAGAAGAACTGTGAACTTTATGGTCCAAACAGTGAAAGTTCACAATAAAACTGTCAAGCATTTTTCATATTTACTATGGAATCTCACAGTACATTTATTCCTGGGCTTTGTGGATCAAACTATATACAGTATAATCCAGTATATTATAAATATATTATATATATTATTATATAGATAGAAGAAGATTCATTTTATTGTCATTACACTTGTGTACTAAATTTAAATTAGTGCAACACCACAATTAGTATCTAATTACATATTACATGTTAAATACATGTTTAGATAGACTGGAAATTGGAGGACGATCATTTTTGCCATTTTCTAATTTTGGGTTTGTTTTGTTGCTTCAGCTCCAGTGTATTTATAGTCTATATAAGAAGACACGCCTTAGAAACCTAGGTGTGTTACTTTGCTTCCACCTCACATGAGACAAATCTCCAAAATGCATTTTGTTATTTCTGCACTATATCCGGCCTAGGCCTCTTTTCCTAGATCAAACTGAAGATGAAGCAGCCTTTTCTCGTCTGCAATCTAACAGCCACATCAGTGAATCATCTACAATAAGTTACAAATTCTGTATCCACAGTTCTTTCTGCTCAGATCATGCCCATTGTCAGCATTAAATATAAAATAATCATTATGACCTGCAAAGTTCAAATATTCATACCAGGGATCTCATTATCCCGTGGCAGACCTTTTAAATTTCTGCTGCTTGTTTGTACTTTATTACAGGTCTGAAATTAGGACCCCGGGTCATGTGATTTCATTGTGAAAACCTATATAAAATATAATCTTTCACACCTCTGTTTTAAAGGTTAAAATGTAAAACCCTGTCACCTCTGAAAATGTGTTTTTATTATTGCAATTTGTTTTAATAAAGCATGTAATCAATAAATCGTCGGTAATCAATTCTGATGTTTTCACCCCTTATAATTTCGTCAGCCTCACAAACAACTGAAAATAAATTCACAATAAGCTGGAAATGAAAAGAAATGAAGCAGAATAATCGTGCTGATGTGAGGTTATTACCAAGCTGAGGTTTCTAACCCTGTTAATCATTCCTGCACCGTCGTGTCAAACAAACATAAACCGGCGTGACTGGCTCAGCTCAAAAGGCCAGATCGTTTGAACTTTTCAAAGTCAACAGATGTGTGTGTGACTGCAGGTCCACTGATCTGTTGAGTGTTTGTGTTTCTGCTGTGAGGAGGAGAGGAGGAGTAAAGTTCACTTCTAGTTTATTTATTATTTATGATTATACGATCTCAATGTGCCTTTATTGTTTAGAATTATTAAACGAACCATAAACTTATCAGGCTCACATTAATGAGGCATGCACCCTATTAAATGTTGCCCTGCCACAAAAAGTCCAAAGACATACGTGTTGGGTTAATTGGTGTCTCTAAAGGGGCCCTTAGTGTGTGGCTCTGTGTGTGTGTGTGTGTGTGTGTGTGTACCTGGCCCTGGACCCCAGGTGGATTAAGCAGAAGATAATGGGTGGATGAATAATAGACCAGATACAATGGTGACCCCCTGAGGATAAACGGGGAATTGCAGCTAACTATAAAATGAATGTATTTATGCTTAATCCTGATCAGGGTCCCGGATTAGGATTAGGTTAGGATTAGATTAGGAAAGCCTAAACCTGACGATATTTACTGAACTAAGTAATGCTGATACTCGACATCATTTTATTTATTAGATTTAACATCGTCTTCTATATTTGACATTTTATTCTACTCTGCATGCGGATTCTGTTTTATATTCTGTACTGTTATATTATAATTTATTTATTATAAATTCCTCACTCTGTCATTTTTTAATTTAGCTCCTGTTTATTGGAATTAATTAATTAGGTAACTTGTCTTTGCCACTGTTGCCTAGGTTTGTTCAGTTCGAGCTGTGGATCTAGAGATTTAGAAATCTGATATTTAAGTTATAAACAGAGATGCAGAAATAAATCTGATCTAAACATAGCATGAGGAGAGAATTTAGGATTTTTGGTTTGGTGCTGCTCCACTGCAGGGTCCCAGGTTCGAATCCTGACAGATGCACAGATGATGAACAAATTATCTAATTACTAATACTAACTAACAATTAGATCATTTGTTCATCATGCCTGCATGTGTCAGGATTCGAACCTGGGACCCTGCAGTGGAGCAGCACCAAACCTAAAACCCTAAACACTGGAGCTGAGCATTTTTGCTTCTTTAATAAATGATAAACATTTGTTGATTTTCACTTTTCTGCTACAGACTGAAACCCCAAAAAAGTCTAACCCCTAACCCTAGTTATGATTATTTAAAATAAGTAAAAGATTAAATAATCCCATTCCTTTATGTTATTATATTACAGATTTATGATGTGAATCGGGGGTGAATAGATAAAAAAACAACAACAACAAAACAATGCAGAGATTTGGTTCATTCATTTATTCCCTTTATTTAAGTCCATATGAAATTTTACTCTTTACGTTTACTGATTAATTTATTCCTATAAGTTCTACATTTAAATAAGATATATAATATAAAATCATAGCTGAAGAGCTAAAGGTAATATTATAGTTTATTTATTATTAAACAGATGACACACGCCGAGCTTACTCTCTCTATGATAGCAGGAAATATGATTTATATTAATAAATAAAATAAAAGTTATTGTTAAGGATGTTTCTTCTCTCTCACAGTAACAATAACAGAAAAACTGCTAATAGAAAAATACAGAAATAAAACAATAATTAATATTAGATTATAGTACAGGAAGTACAGATCTATAAATGTAAAGTACATTCATGTGTTTAATATTAAAGTATTAATTATTTAGAACTGATCAGATTTTAGAGATCAGATTCACAAAAGCATCTTAAGAAAATAAATATTCTTTGGTAATAAAACCGATTCAGAAATCAGCATAAGAAGTTTTTTTTCTTAACATTTCTCTTAAGAACAATTCTAAGAACACGTGGTATTTTTAAAAGTGTTCTGCTCTTAAACGTTTTCTTAACTTAACTTTCTTAAGCCTTTTTATTCTTATAATCTAAATATTCTGAGCATAAGGAATGTTTATATTATATAATATTAAAACTGCTGCTTTAATTTTTGTTTTAGAAAAAAAAGCATTGTGCTCTTTCTCTCTCTCTCTTATTTATGGGGATTTTGATATTTTGGATTTTTCTTTTTCTTGTTTGAACGTTTTGGTTGAAAGTTTGTGGATAAAATGATGAAATAATGGAAAGAGCGGTAAATACAGATTCAAAATGTGTCTCATGCCGTATACTGTAAGTTATAAAATAGAACGTAACTTACGTAAGAAAATAAGGAAGATTAGTTATGGTAATATTCAGGAAGAAGTGATCTTGAGGAATTTCATTTCAAGAACATTCTTAAGAACTTTATAGTGTTTCCCTTTAAAAGTATTTTCTTAAGAAAGTTTAGTGAACATAATCCCTGGTTTCCTCTTATTTGATGTTTTTAAAGATTTTTCCGTCTGGTTGCTCTCTCCATTTCACCGTCACGTTCTTCATCACGTCATGTTCTGCCAGTTTGAGCTGGATCTGAAGCAAAAGGAAAAAGAAAAGATATCACATTAGTTTTTGCTAAAGAGTCGTTTTAAGGCCCCAACGTTCCACACTCTGAAAATTAGAGTCTGGATTACATAATCCAATCGACCCTTTATCCCAGATTAGATGCTTGAGCTGGGCTTTTTCAAACTTTAATGCACAAATCTAGGGTAACTTTAGGTTTGGACTAAAGCTGGATTTAGGAAAGCAAACTTTAAAATGATTTAATCTTACACGGTAAAAACAACTTGTTTTTTTACAGGCTGCATTAAATCAAATGTCATCCAATAATAAATGTAATCAGAACGTTAAACTTATTATTGTTCTGTAAACTTACTATTAAGTGTTTAAACAACACAAATCGAATTGAACAACGTCATAAAAATGTCGATAACTTTTCTTTTAACTTTTAACTTTTTTTAACGTCGATCATTTAATAGACCAGTTAGAGTGGTGACCCCCTGAGGATATGGGGGGAATTGCAGCTAAATATAAACTGAATGTATTTATTTCTTTTATTATCTACTTAATCCTGATCAGGGTCCCGGATTAGGGAAAGCCTAAACCTGACTATGTTTGCTGGACTAAGTAATGCTGATACTATTATACTATTATATTTAACATCGCCTTCCATATTGAAATATTTTATTATGCACTGCATGTTATTGGATTCTCTTTCATTCACCATCGTCTATGTGCTGTTTATTTATGAATAAATACAAAACCTCGATAACGTATTTCAAACCTGTTTTTGGGTTTTATAGAAAACAAAAGTTCAGTGGAATGTTAAAACTTACAGGAAGTACATTTTAGAAGAAATAAATGAAAGGAAAATTTCAAAGCCACAATCTCAGATTCGCTTATTTTGTTTCTAAGAAGGGAAATTCATAATTTAATCTTTTGCTGTTCTATTCTCTTAAAGTGAGTCTGTTAAATCTTTTATCATTAACAATTAAATGCTATAATTTTTTTGTTTTTTTCCAGCAGATGGCCACATAGAGGGGCATTAAAAGCGCAGAGAAATCTTTATAAGGAAATCTTAATTCTGTGATATCTCACCTCTCCAGCCTGAAAATGTACTGAAAAACTGGCAAAATCTGTAATCTGTAATCTGTAATCTGTAATCCGTTTGATACTGGATGATCTGGATCAGATTTAAAGCCAGATGATGCAGTATTTTAGGAAAGTAATTGACCGATAACCCTTGAATTGGAACTCACCCGCTGGATGATGGAGCTCACCTTCTCCAAGGTTGTTAACATCACAGCAGGATCGTTCTCATTAAGATCGGTCTGAATCTCCAACCTAACGATCTGCTGCTGTGCTGTGATCACTACAAACACAACCATACACACACAATTCAACTACTCTTAAATTAAACCAGCTTATTGTGCAGTAAATCAAGATTAAACTTGACTTGAGCTCACCTGAGTAGCAGAAGAAGGGGTTTGCGTTGGAGCACTGAGCATCCATGAACTGGCCGCTGGACAAAGCCCCACAATATTCCAGCCCCAGTGCATTATCAGGTTGTCCAGGCGCCCACATCAGGTTGGACGTGTTGGATTGGTCCGACCATCTCCAGATACCTCTGTACAGACCAATCCAGGTCCAGCTAAATCTAAAAATCATACTAGTTACAGTACTAAGTTCATTTTGGTTCCTCACGCTGGTTAGATCGGTGTGAAGCTTCCTACAGTAGGTCTGAGCTTCATACCAGGTCTTCGGGCTGGAGTACAGGATATAGCTGCTGGTTCCGCTTTTTCTCTCTGTAAGAATTAAAAGCATCAAAATGTCCTGCTTTAATGTCCTAACCAATATCAAAGCTACCGTGTTTCACCTTTACACATCTGGATCTGGGGTGTTCATTCACACCCTATAGAACGAACGCATTTAACGTGCAGTTCCAC
This sequence comes from Parotocinclus haroldoi, assembly GCA_034779995.1. Lineage (NCBI taxonomy): Eukaryota > Metazoa > Chordata > Actinopteri > Siluriformes > Loricariidae > Parotocinclus > Parotocinclus haroldoi. The sequence continues at coordinate 3,513 of JAUZST010011102.1, read as the reverse complement.
CTAAGAACGGTAGAGGGCGCGTCATGATCATAAAAACGTACTCTACAGAGCAGCAGCCGTTATAGCGGTCTGAATGAAGTGGTTTAATGCTAAAGTTAGCGTTACTCTGCCATAATGAGAAATGAGCACATTTTAGAACAAGGTAACAGTAAATAATCTTGCGAGGCAAACGCAAAACGACCTGCGTCATTCAAGTTGTTCCAAAACAGATTTTACCAGTTAAGCCAGATTCCTTCCTATAGTGCTTTTTTTTTTTATAACGGAGCGTCGTATCTAAGCAGCTTTATCATTTTAGATTATCTTCTAATAGCGAAGGCCAAACGTAAACTTAACAAGCCTATGACGACAGTGGAAAGGAAAATCTCTAAACGATGTTAAGTAAGGAACTTTGGGAGGGCCATGTCTCACACATCCAGTGTCCCAGCATCTGGAAAATTTCCACCTCATTCTGGTACATTCAAAACCACTGACGTTCCGCTGGTTCTCCTGCCTGTTATGTCTCTATTATTTAATGATTTTATTATTTAGCTTTACTCACCATCGTAGCATATAAAGGGAAACACTTCACTACATAACCGATCCCACCATGTATTATCACACAGGGAGACACAGTCCTCCCTTCCTTGGCGGTTATCAGGTTCGAGTCCCGGTAGATTCCACATGGTCTCCTTCCCCAGTGTTTCATTCCTGAGGGACCAGTAGAACACGGCGTCATCATAGAGCCCGATCCAGGCACTGGAGTTGAACCCATGTTCTTGGGCTTTCTTTTGGATTTGGTTCAGGTCCTCAGCAGTGTTGATGGTGGCCAGGTCCATGTGGTGGGCTCGGCAGTAAGTCTGGGCATTGCTCCATGTGGTCACGTTCTGTATCAGATAGTACTTCAGAGGGATGGGCAGGACCAGCGGGATAAGTCCTGTGGAGGCCAAATAGTGACTGGATCGCAGCGTATCACAATAAACAGACAACTAAAAGTACACTAGATTTAGCTTTGATCCCCTGACCGGTCACCCCTCCCTCAGACACAGCCAAGCGTGTCTGTATGTGATTGCTGGAACCTTCTGGACTCACATCTGGTACAAAGTCAGAAGCCAATCCCAAATTGAGCAAGCCTAGGGCGACAGTGGGAAGGAAAAACTCGACCTGCTTGGGCCTAGAAATAATGAAGCTTGTATTAATAGTAACATTAAGTTAAATAAGAACAATTAACTTGAATAATGTAAAAGATTGGAGATCTTAAGTCCTCAGTGCTAAGTTATTAAATAATTACTGTGGTATCTCGTTGAATATTTCTGCTGTTACTGGTTAAAGAGTTTACAGAGGAATTTAATTTGTTTATTTAACCCTCATATTGTTTTGATATATAATAACTCTAATAACTTCACGACTATGTCCAGACAATGTGCGGTTTTTAAACCTGAACTGGTTTTGTTGGATTAAAAGCAAACTAAATGCTCTGTATTCTCTTTTATCTGAGACAAGGTCAATCATTGGATTTCTTTGAGCTTTTTTTGTGTTTGTAGCTGTACCATGTGTGGAGGACATCATTATTACAATGATTAAAAACATTACTGGTACGTTAAGGACGGACTTTCCGAAGCTATTTAGTATAACATAATTTATAACAGCAATCTCTCACTGCTTGTTTATCATAGCGGAAGAAATAAAACACGTGACTAAACATCTTTTGTAGTTTAAACAGTAAGTAAATGGACCTGGATGATCTTTTTTATTATAGTGAATATAGAACAGCCTTTGTTTAAAGCTTTCTGAAGGTCAGCGATAAACCAAAATTCCAGACAGAGCTATAGTGGAGCAAGAGCGCCATCTAGTGTTCCACATTTGTAATATCCAAACAATATCCGGTCCAATAAGAACATTGTTTAATGATGCTCTGACCAATCAATTCTGTTTTTGTTATCTGGAACGTGTTTATGAGGTGACGTGTGATTGATCTCAGATCTATGAGGGTAAGAGTGAAATCCGACAGGAGAACAGCAGGATTAAACATCTAAAACAACCCAGCATGATGTCATTAGGTAAATGAGGAGGAACAAAACACACAAATGCGGTGATACGGCTCATTAAAAACGATTCCATTCAAACCATGAGTAAATAAATGGTAATAAAAGTCAGAGCTGATTTGTGTATTCTCCTGCCATCAGGTCTCAATCCGGCAAAGCAGACATTTGATTATTATGTAAATCCCTTCAGTACAGGTACAAAATAAAACAAAATATAGCAGTTAACAAACAAACCAAACACACAACAACCTAATCGAACCAAACCAGAATCTGGGCTAATACCGGATCTTTAGCTGATCTAAGTCAATAGATAAATATTTAAAACTTTAAATAAGTAAGTCAAGTTTATTTCTATAAACATTTCATACAAAGAGTAAAACGTCAAAGTGAATTCCAAGCAGGAAGTAAAGTCATAAGGAGTTAAAAACGGATTTAAAGGATAAAAACAACTACAGTGTCCATGGTGAAAAGTCCAATTTAAACACAACCGCTCACTAATTATTAATGTAAACACAGATAAAAGTAACAAACAAAATACTTTATAATTAGCTATACATATTAGTCCTGCAATGTAAATAATATAATAACAATAATAATAACTGATTCAGAACTCAGACTGTTCACACTTAATAACACAAACTTCCAACTACTGAACTGTAATCCTTAATGATTAATTAAGAATAAATTAGAAGTATAAGGTCATTTTGACTGAATATAAACTATAGGTAATGTGAGGATTATAATTCTAAATCTGTTTCTGAGTTATGAGGTTTTTCAGGCGGTTTTAGGACCATCTTACCTGTGAGGAGGAGGAGGAGGAAGAGTTTCTGTTCCATCACTGCTGATAAACTGATGCTGATGAGTTCTGCTCAGAGCTTTTTATCCTTTATCTGCTCATTATAGAAACAGGTTTATGCAAAAGCTTCACACTGATTTCCCTACAGACCGAGCAGCACTAATGTTTGTTTCTACTGGTCTGATTAGTAAAGAGATTCTAGATCATTCAGGAGCACTTTAGTGGTGCATTATTATTATTATTATTATTATTATTAAGAGTGGGTCAGACTGTTTTCCTGGAAGCATTATATTTAAACACATTTTAAACGTTGGTTTAAGGCCAGGTTAAAGAAATACATTGAATGACAATTTCAGACAGCTGATGTAAAAGGAAATAAAAGTCAGTGGATATTTGAGGAACATTTCAATTGGATTTGCATTTCAGGATTAAAAACATTTACACTTCAAAGTCAGATTTATTTCTAAGCTGCATTACAAACCTGTAACCGAGCAAACCTGGGGTAACAGTGGAAAGGAAAATCCCTAAATGTTACAAGGAACAAACCTTGTTAGGACCAAACCTCAGAAAGAACCTGAGCAGCGTAGCTAAGATATTTTATATAAGAATTCAATTCTATATAAGAATTCAGTTCAATTACATCGTTATGTTTATAGTAATAAGAAACAGATATACATATAAATTGAGAGAGAGCAT
>JAUZST010011101.1:0-12085 GCA_034779995.1 Parotocinclus haroldoi | reverse complement strand
CCTGTACCGCAGCACACAAGCAGCCTCGTTGGCGCAGTAGGTAGCGCGTCAGTCTCATAATCTGAAGGTCGTGAGTTCGAGCCTCACACGGGGCAGAAATTTTCTTTTTGGCGTTTTTTTTGTTCTGTGAATCTCAATCAGCTAGTCGATAGATCAGTAAACCTTTTCAAACAAGCTTTCTAACTGTATCTAGTTCGCGAAGTCTTACTTTTGATATCACTAACACGTTGGAACAGTTCCTTCTGACTTGGCTTGTTCAGTAATAAGTTAATGGTTATATGCTGCCCTCTAGTGGAAATGTACGGTATAAAGAAAAATGGCACAAAATGACCTGCTTTTTTGTCACTGATAAACGAGAGTAGTTTCAATGCGTGTTCCTTTTGTTCCTAGGAGCACATCGAAACCCCATTCCTTAATCCCCGTTCATTAAATAACCTACTTAACAAAAACGACTAAAAGTAATCCAGGCTTGGCTTAGTTATTGGGTTTGCGTCGTTTGTGATCATCCTGCTGAAACTGTTTCGGCCATGATCAGGGATGATTTGAATGATTAATTCTACTATCGGAGACAGAGTCTACTAATGATCAACGATCACACAATAACGATTTATGTCGTAAGACAATAGATAGGATTTAGATGTTTTATTTTAACACGCGTTCCTTCATGAATGAATTACCCAACACACATTTAAGAAGAGCTGTAAAACCAAGCAGACCTAATCAAATCCTGTATTGCCATCAACATGTCATTCCACCACAACTAAAAAGCTGCATTCAGGATCTGTTCATTCAGTTTAAATGACTCTTAACGAATCGTATCCTGTCATAATATTATAACATTCAAAGCTGTTACTGCTACTAAAATATAACGAATCAAATCATGTATGACTAAGGCCACGAAATTCAACGAGGAAGAAGACGATTGACGAGCTGGCGCAGAGATAGAGTCCAGGCTGCTGCCTGTGTGGACTTAGTATGTTCTCCCTGTGTCTATGTGGGTTTCCTCTAGGCTACGTTGGTTTTACTTCCGTATTAGAAAGACATGTGCTAGCAATTTACAGTCTCTGAAGTAGCCCTGTGATGGACTGGTACTTTGTCTAGGGTAAGTCTCGCCTTGTAACTCTAGTCCTGTTTCTAAACCCCAGCCGTAGTCCTGATCCTATCCTTAACCCTGTCCTAACTCAAATGTATTTATAGAGCGCTTTAAGAACGTCAACCCAAACAAAGTGCTGCATAACGATAATTGCAAGACATAAAACAGTACAGACCAATAAAACAAGAGCAAAGTGTCATGCTGCGATGAAAACCTAGGAACAGAAATGGGTTTTAAGACTAGTTTTAAAAACAGACAACGAAGAAGAACGTCTCGTATGTATTGGAACGTTGTCCCCTAATTTCCCTAATTACCCCTCTAAGGGGTACCTGCAGGGGCAGCTGACCGGCTGACCTGAGGCACCAAGCAGGCGTGTGGGGTTGGAGCTGGTATCTCCTCGAGCTATTAGTAAGGCGAATCCATTTCAAGATGATAAACTGACCTCTAAAATGCACAGGCAGCCAGTGAGGGGAGGCCAAAATGGGAGTAACACGCTCTCTCTCAATCGCAGGGCGATGCAAAACATTTCCTTCCTGTGTGGAGTCTGCATGTGGAGTCCTAAACAGCCCAAAGACACGCCTGTTAGGTTAATTGGTGTCTCCAAAGTGGCCCTACGTGTGTGACTGTGTGTGTGCCCCAAGATGGTTTGTTCCCGCCCTTGCGGGGATGAAGCGGAAGGTAATGCACGGACGCTCTCTCTTGTGTGAAACCCTTACAAAGTCAGGGAACTGGAGACGTCTGATGGAGGACTGGCTGATTCCAAAACAATCCAGCCGAGACGTGAAGAAGGCATGAATTATGGTCTGAAAGTGCTCGAGTGCAAGGACTGACTTCACCTTTGTCAGCCTGCCTGAAGCGGAAAAAGCAGGACTTGACTACTGCACCAATTTATAACCGTTATCCATCTTAAAACCCAGGTTTGGAATGACTGACTTCACGCGCACTGCCCTCTAGTCCCAACCCAATCTATATAATCCTAACAATAGTCCTAACCCACAGCTGACGTAAGGTTTTGGAATGCACTGCCCGCTTAGACATCTCTGCCAAAAGCCAGTGACCCCTGACTTCTTTTTAAACTCCTACGGCGTTACACAATGTGCTCTTTTGCGTTTTTTTGCATGATAGCAACACTACCGAAGTTCCTCCATTCGTGTATAGTTTGTCGTTTTGTGCCTGCTGAATTCCAGAATAGACTCCGGAGCTGCTGGGTTAAAATGCGAAAGAAAATGCATGTGGTTGAGGATGATTAACTTATTCTTGCTAATTACTAGCAAATTACTATCTGTACTCACACTAGCAACACGCTAACGAATAATAAAACGAGCTGTTGGGAAGCAACGAGGTTCCTTTCCTTTCGTAGAGCGTATACTCTATAGGCATGGCTTACGAGTTGCAAATACTGTAATTTCTCCACCAGTTTTTTTTTTGTACGCACCACGATACAGTTCAAGTCTTAATTGCTTCTCATCGGTCTAAACATTAATATAATAAAGCGTGTAGCTTGGCAGTCCTGCAGCTATAGGGAGAGTGTGTGAGCGGACAGTGAGAGGAGGGGGGGGGGGGGTAACAGGCTCTAGAGTCCCAGCCAAATCCACCCCTCCCTGAATTAGGCAGCAGTGCCTCTTTTAGCTCCTGTGGGTCTGAGCTGGGGGGATTCAGAAGCATGTGAAGCTCTCTTTTGGGATATTCACGAAACCTGCCTTTTAAATGCCGGACTCTAGAGGATCTTCTTGAGCAATCCTGCGGTCTTCCACACTTGTTGCCACCGTTCTCATCGCCATAGGAGACTATGGATTGAAATGGTGCAATGGTGCGTGAGACCCTGTCCCGCGTTTGGATCTGCTGGATGTTGATGAGTTTGGCATGGGGAGCTCAGACTGCAGATGCACACAGCTGCCACGAAGTTAAAACAGCCTTCCAGCTCCGACAGATCGGCCCTTTAAAATGGGTCCCAGAAACAACAGCAACAGGTTGGTGTGTGTGTGTGTGTGTGCTTTAGTATGGACGCAGTATAAAGTGTGCAACTACCAGCCGTAGAGTTCATTTGTGTCCTCCAGTTGTTCGGTAAGCACAGTGGAATCCTGTTGTGCACCAGCGCATAATAGGTCATTGCAAATGATTGAGCCTCTTGCCTTTATTCGTTCTGTTTCCCTGGGGAAACTTATGACTGTTTTTCCCAATAAACAATACAGAAGTGCTGGCATGACGCTCAGTCCTCTCATTTGTCTGTCTGTCTCTCTGTAGTTCAGTCTGTCTGCCTGTTTGTTTGGACCTGTCTGTCTATCTGCCTCCTTAACTGGCCTGCCCGCTTTTCAGTCCGTCTGACAGTTACCTGTGTGCCTACCTGTTTTTGTAGAGGCCTGGCCGTCTGTCTGTCTTTCTGTTTGTTTATGTGTGCCTGGTTGCCTGTCTGTCTCTGTCTGGTTACTGTTTGTCTGCCTGTCTGTCTCTCTGTCTGTACGTCTGTCAGCTGTGCGTTTTTGGCTTAAGCTGTGCGCCTCTTTGTCTCTCTGGCTGCAATTCGTCTGTCTTTCTGTCTGTATGTTTATATTGATATGTCCGTCTGCCTGTCTCTCAGCTGCCTGTCTAGGCTTGTCTGTCTGTCAGTCTGTCTGTCTTTTTGTCTGTCTTCATGCCTGTCAGTCTCTCTGTACGCCTGGTTGCCTGTCCATCTGTTTTTGCACCGGTCTGTCTGTTTTATGTCTCTCTCTCTTTCTCTGTCTGTCTGGTTATGACCTGCCTGCCTGACTGTCTGTAGTCTGTTTGCATTTGCATGTCTGTCTGGTTGTCTTTTTGTTCTGTGTGTATGTTTCTGCATAGGATCATCTGGCTGTCTGTCTCTCCTGTCTCTGGGTAGGTCTTTCTCGGTTCACACAGCAGGCAGAAGTGGCCCAAAAAACCTGACTTTCTCACCAAGATTTAGGCTGCTCTCACCGTACACGGGGCACGTGTCTGAAAGAGCAATGTTTTGTCTAAATGTAAACAATCCAATAAATGTCAACACACATAATGGCCATGTGAAAAAGACATAACCATATCACATCTATTTTTTTTTTTTTACTTTGAAGCCTTTTAAGTTCTTCCGAGTTGTTAGGTTTTGCACGCATGTCCTCCTGTGTCCTCAAGCACAGAGGGGCTGCGATATGTGCCTTCTAATTTTGTTAGACAAATATTTATTAGGTCTGTTACTCGCTGCACTTCTCTACCCTTCTGATCTTGCTGTTCAGACCGAGCTGCATTGCACATGGAATGAAAAAGATCAAATGCGTGTCGAAACGTGTACATCTGTGTCACATATGATTTGAAATGATCGGATCTGGTCTCGCTCCCTGCCTGTCCACTCATCTATTTGTCTGGTCTCTGTTTATTTATTTCTATTAAGTAAGAAAATCAACAAAACATGTCATCTGACCAGCGCTTTCCAAACTTTTCAATATGTCCGCACGTTTTATCTGCATCTCCATTAAGCAGTTTTTTATTTGCCTGCCTGTTGATCTGGTTTTACCCGTCCATCCGCTTGTCTGTATCTAGACGTAAATTCTAACTTCATAATCCTGATTGCAGTTAAAAAAAAAAAAAAAAAACCTTTATCTTCTTGCTGCAGTGCAGATAGATAATAAAGTCATTCAACAAAAGACTAACTGAACAGTGAAAACATGGCTGATCGAGTGTGACGTATATTTTGGCCTGTGTTTATTTGCAGCAGTTTTCCAGGGTTTATACGCCGACATATATCATGTAGCTGTTTGAACGTTAACTTTGGAGACAGCTCAGTGCCAGCGTGTGAATGATCAGACCATGTGAAAGGTCAGACAGGGCACCGTGATCCCAGTCAGCTGTTCTAATGTATACTTTAGATATGTCGTGTCAGTGACAGATTCTATGGGACATCTGAAACACAGGTCCAGGGTTTAAGCTTTACCTTGATGTTCATGGGCGCTAATCATTGGTCTTATATTTACCCTTACATGGCTAAGATTCTCATGCACTGGGACCAGATCACACAGTCTCATGCCACAACCTTCAAATCTTACTCATCGCAAGAAAAGCTCTGGCTTGAGTTGTTGGTTGTTTATTGATTTGACTGTATTTGATTTGTTGCTGTGGTGATAACAAATAAAACCTGAAAAACAAATGGCTGGTTTGACCAACGAGGGGTGAAGGATTTCTAACGGCATCCATCCATTGTCTGACAATTAAACTGTAAAGCCATTTACATTTTAACTCTGACATCTCACACTACATTTTTACACCAAATTCTGACCGGGCCATCTGAACGCCGCTGCCGAAAACAACACTTAACACACCGGGCAACAGTTTTCAAATCTTCTCTTGTCAAATTGTGGTGAGTCCGCGAGAACTGTAGCCTCAGTTACCTGTTTTTAGCTGACAGGAGAGGGGTACCAGCTTTGATATGCTGCTTTTACATGTTGTGAACAAGTCTGGCCGTTCTCCTCTGACCTCTGGCATCAACAAGGCGTTTCCACCCAGAGAACCACCCTCCGTGGATATTGTATCTTTTACAGTCCGTTCTCTGTAAACCCTGGAGACGCAGCTGTGTGTGAAAATCCAAGTAGATCAGCAGATTCTGAGATATTCACCAACGACTGTACCACATGCAACGTCAGTCAAATCACCTTTCCTCCCCATTCCGATGCTCGGTTTGAACTCCAGCCTCTCATATGTCTTCAGAGATAGATAGTTCACTTTATTATTCCCAGAGGGAGAGTCGGGTGATTGCAGGAGCTCAGACACAGAAAGGAAAAGCAGGAGTAGTTAAAGTAAGTAAATCACTATACGCAAGTTATATGAATAGAATAAGATATGTAACTAAATAGCGTAAATAAGCTGACAACGCTTTGAGTCTCTGCCATGCAACTGGCTGATTAGATACGAGCAGCTGAGCAGGTGTGCCTAATAAAGTGGCCAGTAAGTGTAAGGCCAGTAGCTGGTCTGTGTACTGTGTCGTTTGAGGGTTATCTCTGTGTCGTTATCTCGTACAACGTCATAGTGAGTTGCTGTGAAGATGTAACGATTAAGTCTGTGCACTGAACCGAACAGGCTGCATTTAGTGATATACCTAACGTGTTTTCTCGTTTTTTTTTTTCCCTCTGCAGATGCAGAGCTCCAGATCTGCAAACACCAGGGTCCGACCTGCTGCACGCGCAGAATGGAGGAAGGTTACCACACGGCTGCACGCAGGGACACGCTACAGAACATCCTCTCTTACAACCTTGAGCTCAAGTATCTCATCCTGAGCCACGCAGCTGCCTTTCAGGGTGAGACTTAAGCAGAAGTGACGGAAAATCCCCTCATAACGATTCTTCTAATCAAAGAGGCTGGAACCGTTTCAATGTGCAAAACGTGCATTCCGGCCGAATGCCCCATCCAAGGAATAAGCGAATCATTTCTTTACGAGCTTCGTTTTAGTGTTTAGTGTCTCACAGCTTACGAGATCAATGGTTCGAATCCTGTGCTCTTCCTGCGTCTGCATGGGGTTCTTCCAGCTGTTCCAGTTCCCTTTAACGATCAAACAGACAGGCGTTCGGTCAATTAGCGTCTCTAAAGTCTCCCAGGTTGAGTGAGCGTTTGTGTCAAGTCAAACTGATTTCTGTAGCGCTTTTTACAGCGGAGCGTCGTCTCAAAGCAGCTTTACAATCTTATAGGATCTTGAAAGGCCAATCCCAGATTGAGCAAGCCTAGGGCGACAGTGGAAAGGAAAAACTCCCTGAAAGTAGAAGGAAGAAACCTTGGGAGGAACTAAGACCCAAAAAGGGACCCGACCTCCGTGGGTGCCCTAGATGTTAATTATGGAAAATACTTAAAAGTGCATTAAAGTAATAGTAATAGTTAAGTAAATAATACAATTTAAATCAATAATAATATTTAAGTTAGTAAGTGTGTCTTGTGTGTCGGTTCTCACTTTGCACTTTACGTTTAGAGCTGATTTGTAAAGTGTCTGCTCCTGTCGGTGACACTTAAGACAGTTAGCCCACCGTTTTAGGCGCGGTGTTTTTGGCCCGTTTTTCAGACGCCGTGTGTCCTGTGACCTTTGAACCTGTTCATCTAATACATTTACCAGTTTTGTGTCTGATACACTCCTATATTTATTGCTATACCGAACAGAACTCTGGCGCCTTTTCATTAGGACTTAAAGAGTCCTAAAAGTCCGTCTCATGCAACCGAACGGTTGGTTTCTGTGGAAACGAGAGATGTGATTTCAGTTCGCAGCTCAGAGACCCGTCATAACCGCCGTGTTAATGTGACTCAAGGCGCTTAAGAGGCAAATGCTTTGCGTAGGTGCACACGCTGGGATAATCTCTCCCTTACAAAGATGCCATTGTATTCAGTGGGTCATTTTTTTTTAGGAATTACTTGCACAATTTGGCGGGTAACTTGAACTTGAAGTGAGATCAGATGGCTGTAATTCCCTTTTTTGAAATGTAGTTCTTTGCAATTCCCTCGTCTTCTGTAGCACGGTCTGGCATTTCGTCTTCCTTAAACGCAAGAAGTCCAATGCGAATTCATTTTGTGTGACGGTACTGTGGGCACAGACGGAGTCGACGTCAGCTTGGACAGTTTACCTATCTCGTTTAAGACTTTGATCATTTACAAGGCCAATATCCCTCGTCCGTCACACATCGAGCTTTTTCGGTTCTTATCAAGTCTGAATAAGAAACCACAAGGCGAAATCGTAAAACCTGACTAAGCAAGGGTGCTCATTTTATAATTGCTTAGGCTGGGGCATAAACGATCAGCCCTTATTATTACCTTTCTCAGGTCAGTATAAAACAAACTCGTACATCTAGGTTACGAATAGAACTGACAATGGAAGAAATCAGTCCTTTCTCTACACGCCTAGATTCAATTCGATTCATTTCAAATGGATTTCTATAGCGCTTTTTACGACGGAGCATCGTCTCAAAGCAGCTTTACAATCTTATATGATCTTAAAAGGCCAATCCCAGATTGAGCAAGCCTAGCTTAGCCTAGCCTAACTTCCTGAAAGTACAAGGAAGAAACCTTGGGAGGACCCAAGACTGAAAAGGAGACCCGACCTCCATGGGTGGCCTAGACGTTAATTAATTAGGTAAATAAATAAATACTTACTTAAAAGTATAAACCTGCACTCAGGGGAAAACAAGCTACTGCTCTTCTTGTTTAAAATCCAATCAATGACCCCGTTTTAGTTGAATAGTCTGACTATAAGTGTGATATGATGATAATTATTATATTAATAATTCAGAATGAATCATTAATTTCCACATTTTTATATAAAAATGGATGGAAATGATGCTGTTGTTTATATTCAGGAGACTTTATGTGGTGATTCTGATTAGGTTTGAGAAAAGAAGGGAAACCCAATCACCACCATCATTTGCTTCTAACAGTTACATTGCCTTACACTGACTATCATATCATAATAATTACGAATAATTTTAGACTACATGTAATCGGATCTTGTGGATTTCAAACTCTGTGATGGAATATAATAACATTTATTCATATTGAGAAATATAAAATGTACAATGAATGTGAATTACAAACTCATTACAATTGTTACGGGATGTGTTAGGACCCAAGTATGGAATCCCACGGGGTATAACAATAATGGGGAAATGATATACAGTATAACCAAATTGAAAAGGGGGGAAAAAAGGAGCGAAAGGCTCTCTAACATATGAAAACTAAAAAGGTAAAAAGGCGCGTCGCTGTGTTGCAACCCAAGGAGGGAGCAACGCACGAGTAAATCGCGGTGAACGTCAGGGGGCTTCCCTTTAAAGGGATATGGGGTTCGGTGCCGATAACGACCCTATAGTGGCATATGGCGGCCAGGGTCCAGAGACGACCCCTCCGGTGGCGGACCCAGGATGTGAGCTTCACGAGTGCGACTCCCGGGTGCGGTCAGCTGCCGGGTAATGAAGCGGCGGACGCGAGGCACGGGGGGAGTCCGTAACGGAAAAAGCCAGCATGGGCTCGAACGCGCTTGTAGCGCACAAAAAAGGGCGCCGATTTGGGACGCTCCCCAAATCGAGAAGCGCAGAGGCGTTCCGGAACGCCAGAGGGCGAGCGTGAGCTCGAACGTGCAGTAGCGCACGAAGAAGAGGAGCTGGGCCGCGTCTCGATCGGAGGCGTGCAGCCGACTGAAGTGAGGCTCGGGAACAAGGAAACCTGGATCTCTCCCTAAAAAGGCTAAATACCACCGAGGTTCCCCTCGTACACACCCTTCAGCTCTAAACGGCCCCGGATGTTACCAACTGAACGTAGGGATGGAACTAACGAGCAGCGTATAGAGGCGTGTGCCCACAGGTGCCAATGACCTGGCAGCGAACGACGCTAAAACTCCCCCTTAAATAGGGAAAGAAGCAGGTGTTCGCCATCAGGACATCCTGATCTGGTCTCGTCTTGGTTTCGGCAAATTCTGCTCTTGATCTTGACTCGGACTCGGCTCTACCAGTCTTGACTACGACCCCATTACTACCCCGTAGCAAATGGGTGAGGGAAATTCTGGGCCCATTTACCACTTTCACTGGCCCACATAACGCTGCGGATTGACGGGAATGACTTCAAATAAAACTGCCTTCCAATACACAACCGTTGGGCCACAATCGACCCAGAATGGGAAATCTCCCCAAACAGTACCTATGGTGGGTGCCACATGCGGCCCAGAGTCACAACGCTGTGATGGAGTTTAGTTTGGGTGGCAATAGCTGGGCCCGACTTGGCCCACAATACGCTTGCCATCGCCATAAGTGACCTATAAGCATCGAAAGTGAGCCAATATTTGGCCCAGGCGTGTGTGTGCTGGGATGTGTTTCATTGAGCATGTCATTAAGCATCTCTTCCTTTTTTAGTTCTTGTAATGTTCAGACGTAGCATCAGCCGTGTACGAAGGAGGATTTCAGATCGGTCAAGTAACAAACCGCTTTAAACATAAGACTTCTTTCCAGGTTAAGATTCCGAGAGTCGATTCAAACCGTTTCATCCTTATGCGTAAGGTTAGCGCATTTGTCTTCCGGCCTGTCTAGATCTTTTCAGAGAGAGTCAGCCCTAATCCTCTATCTCTCCCCCGGCAGAGTGAATATTAAACAAGCAAACGCTAGACAAAGGGAAAATGTCCAAATTCTCGGAGTATCCCTTGGAGACTCGTCCATGTTGGACACAATGTATCACCCTATAATGAGCACAGATGAATGGACCAGAAAAGATCATTTGTGTCCCTTTGTGCTTTTCACGAGATTGTAGTTGGTGTCGGTGCGAGAGTGAGTTCTTAAAGCTCTTTTTTATTCTCCGGTGGGAGAGGATTGTACATTTAGACAGCTGCGGCTTCACTTTTCACTTTTGTGTGTTAAAGGGTACAGTTGTCAGTAATGAAAGAGGATTATGGACTGGCACTTTTGTGTGTGTGTTTTGTAATTGCAGGCTTCTTTGCAGCGTGACTCGACATGACATGGGCAGACTTATGCAAATGACTGAGCGTCCCTGGTCAAACTTTACACAAGCATTGAATGGAAATAATATTTAAGACCCCTAAGCTATGGATGGATGGAGGATGTCAGCTTGTACACACAGGACGGAGTATATTGCTTCAGGAGGTCATTAAGATGTGCCAGAGCTAAACCGTTTAGGGCTTATATATCATTACTAGGACTTTTTGAAAAGGCTGCCAGAACCACAGCTGAGGCTTCTTGGTCGGTAGCGGTTCTGCAGACGTTCACTACGTTTCCTGTCGTGTTTATCCGAATTTGGCTATGTAACGGTGCTGTGTGAAATTGGCGATCTTTGTGGGTGTTGGTTCTTGAAGTCTGTTGCTATGATACGGCAGCTGCGTTACCGAGACATCGGAATCGTCCATTCCGTTTTCAGTTACCTGTGACGAACAATAAAAGTTTAGAGTTGATAACTTTTGTATCACAAAAGATATCGCAAATCTTATAGCTGCCATCGTTTTCTGGCACAATTCTAGTCTCCTTGGATATGCTGCATTCCCATTGGGGAATAAAAAACCTCACCCTTGATCCAGGCTTTCAAATTTGTCCCCTCATCCGTTACTTACTCGGATATTCCGATATGCCAATTTGTTTCTGAAATAAAAGGGTGTCCTGTGACCTTTGACTCACCCTGTGCATTCAGTAATATTTGAAATTCTGCTCGCACACTGGCATCTGTCAATAAGATTTATGCTCAGGGTAAGCAAGTAAACTTAAAGAAAGACGAAGAACGAATGGGAGAAAAACTACACTGGACTACCGCCACCATCCAGACCATTTTTTTAAACAATCATTCATGTGCCTGTCCTACAAATCATACGGTCCTGCACCACCGAGGCATTCAGATACGGATGGCATTTTTATTTCGGATTTTGAGCTTCAGTATCCGGTTTCTACAAAAAAAAATAACTCAAAATTGAATTTGACCTTTAATAATACCTTTAATCGCACAAAATTTCCAAAACACTACCTGGACTGAAGGCACTCAGTTTGAGTCTCAGTGTCAAAAAGAAATTTCCTTCCATATCCCGCTCACTAATAAGTAACGACGTCTAACCCCAGCAACCCTGTAGACTATATAAATACTGCATACTCACTCATATTCACTGGTCTTAAATTAAGCCTTGGCCCAGCTTCAGCAGAACAGTTTGGAAGACGAGGTTTCCTGACACTGATATCCTGTCAAGTGGATTTGTGCATCCAAGTGGACAGAGCACATGGAGGGGCAATATTACAGTCAGGAATTAATAATATCCATAGAAATGCTGTATTTACATCTGTAGACATAAAAATGATCAAAAGTGACCACACAAAGTAGAAATGGAAAGGGTGGAAATATATATACAGTCGAATCCGGTTACCGGGACCACATCGGGACGGGATGGTTTTGGTCCTAATAACCGACTGGTCCGATTAATCAAACATGCCCTATGTTACAAGACGGGACGTGCTATAATTTATATAACATATCAAATGTTTATTAAACCTTTATTGTACGATT
>JAUZST010011100.1:0-12086 GCA_034779995.1 Parotocinclus haroldoi | reverse complement strand
AGAGACACCAATTAACCTAACACGCATGTCTTTGGACTGTGGGAGGAAACCGGAGTACCCGGAGTAAACCCACGCAAACACGGTGAGAACATGCAGACTCCACACGCCCTGGGATCGGACCCAGGACCTTCTTGCTGTGAGGCGGCGGTGCCGCCCACCGAGCCGCCGTAAGCCGAATTTGGTCCCCAAATTTCTGAGCAAGATAAATTTACAGCTTACCAAACTAGTTAGTTAGTTAACTTAACTAACTAACTAGCGCTAGTTCTCAGAAATACAGCACAACTAAGCTTGACCTCAGCGTCACAAACTAATGGCATTACAGTGTGTTTTAGGAATAAAGGGTGTGTACAATAATTTACAGTGAGCTGCTATTGACAGTACTGTGATTCTTTAACTCTCAGTACTGCAGCTGGGAGTATTATTTTAATACTGTAGCGCTTCTTTATCGTTCAGTTTCCGCGTACACTCGAATCCCAGTCAGGAGGTAAAAGCTGTGGTCATGGTTTAAATACTTTCTTATCTCCCGCTGTAATGTTTGCCTTTGTTCTGTACTCTGTAAGCTCAGCATTTTCGTACTGCGCACACATAAAAGTAACCCTGAGATATGGGAGCGTAGTGATTTATGGAAGCTCGGTTCCCACACCTCTTCAGAAATCCGCTATCTGCTAGTGCAGGGTTACCAGATAAGCACAAAACCCACACTTCCGAAGATTTAAGTACAAAAGCAGAATTCCCCTTTTCAGTCACGGCAATCTCTGGGCCATGTCTAACCCGCGAGCCGTGAGCCTCACATCTTAACCTATAGCTCCAGTTCCCCGAGTTCAGCAGAATCCTGTAACGACCTGCCAACTGCTGATGCTGCATCTCGACCACAAAGGTAAGCTCGTTCCCCCACCCAGACATCAACAGAGTCCTGCATAGCATGACTCAGGGCCGACTGAGGTCACGAAACCCACGGCGGGGTCGGTGGCGGCTACACAGCCGGGCAAAACGCTACGGTACCGACGTAGCAGTGAGATTATTCTGCGGACGTCACAATAACCGGAGGCGCAGATACTGATGACATGTGGTTGCTTTTGACGGACGCAAGTCATGCTTTAAATGCCGTGCTAAATCTAATTTGCAGGAAAACTCTCGCTGATCCTCTCAAGACCCAGACAGATCATATTGATCCAGAGTTTGCAAGATGTCTGGCATCGCCTCTTGTTATAAACTGTCCGTGTGCCAGTAGAACAAAACGGCTTTTACCTCAACACACATGAATCGTCGTTCATTTAGTCATCCATTCCTTTTCCCAACCAATTCAGGGCAGCTAGGAGCTTACCCGGCTCCTGAAACCAGCCCTAGACACACGCTCAACTTTAGACTGACCCACTGACCTAAACCGTGTCACTGGAATGTAAGAGGAAACCAGAGAATATGGAGAACATGCCAACTCCACACAGAGCTGCAGCCGTGATGCGACTGCGCTAAGCATTTGCCCCGCCGTGCCACTCAGCACAAAACCGGTCATGTGTTGCTAGTTCGGGCAGAATGTGTTTGCCATTATGACTTGTGATGAAGATCAGAGAATGGGTTATGAGTAATTCGTGCAGAAACCCAGCGTTTATGGCAACCTCGTCCTGGTATCTAGTAGACAACGACTGGTTTGACTGCGGATGGTAAAATGTGTGAACATCCACAGTTATTATTACACCACATGTCAATAAACTCCCACATCTCTCTATGAAGTGGTTGAGCTGTTAAAGCTTTGGAAATGGCCACCAGCTCCTAAAACGGTCTCTCCGGGTGCTTGGAAAAACTCAAAACTCTATCTCAGTGGAAAAACCACACTGTCAAACAAACTGGAGAAATGTTTTAGTAGCCAATACCCTATCCCCGCTAGCTGTGTACTTCAGAACCAGTGACTGCCTGCATACGTTTACCCAGACTACTTTCCTGAGGATGCCATGCCACCAAAACAGATACCTGCTGAAGGACATGAGAACCGACAGTGACTCAGTTAACTGGACTAAATAATGATGATGATAATAATAATAATAATAAAAATAATAATAATAATAAGGTAGCACGGTGGCTCAGTGGGTGGCAGGAGGTCCCGGATTTAATCCCAGGATGGACTGGCCTGGGGTCTGTGTGGGTTTACTCCGGTTTCCTCCCATAGCCCAAAGACATGCATGTTAGGTTAATTGGTGTCTCTAAAGTGGCCCTTAGTGTGTGACTGTGTATGACTGTGTGTGTGTGTGTGTGTGTGAGCCCTACAATGGATTGGTGCCCCATCTAGGGTCGTTCCTGCCCTTGCGCCCAGAGTTGCCGGTAGGGGTTGGCGACCCCGTGTGTATTAAGCTGAAGATAATGAATGAATAATAATAATAATAATAATAATAATAATAATAATCCTCTTTAATACTATATCATTTATTTGATATAATATTGTATTTTATTCTGCATAATATTGTATTCGCTCTTAAATATTTATTTTATTTCTTTCCGATTTATTCTGTGCAGTGTGTGCATTTGAACTCTTATTATAAATGCATTATTTAGTTCATTTCATGTAATTCTTATACTGAGCCACCATTAAATCGATGTTTTAGCAATGATATAATCACCACATATAATTATTTCTCTTTAATACATTGCTCACAAAAATAAACAGAGGATCCTGTCCATGCCCCCATCACTGTCAATGTGTTTTGACACTCTTGGGTGACCATACACCCTACTGAACACAATGTGGGGGCGCTCTCGTCCAGTTTGACATGCTCCTGTTTTTAATGGTATTTATAAAAAAACATCATACATTTTTCCTGTATTTTCTTGTTGTGTTCTAATAAAGATACTGGAAAATAATCATTTAAAGTCACTGTATTACTGCTAAAACAACAAATCGAATGGTGGCCTAAGTCTTTTGCACAGTACGCTATAACATCTAGGCTGCACAAGAAGGTTGGGAAACATTTCTTGGTCTTGGTCCACCCAAAGTTTCTTCCTCATCATATTTATGGATTTATGGAGTTTTTCCTTTCCACTGTCGCCCTAGGCTTGCTCAGTAGGGTCTGGGAGCCTTGACAATTGTAATGCTGCTCTGAGAAAATGCTCATCTGTAAAAAAAAGTGGTATAGAAAGCAATCCTAATACCCAAGCTTAGACTTTTGAATGTACCCCATATGACCATATGACTATGGCTATACAGTGTAAAGTTAGCGTGGGCACGTGCGTCTGTGAGACTTTCTGACCCAGCCCTAATGGCCCAGCGCTCTACAGGCTCTCTCACCTGTTTGCTGTCCTCCTCCTCTTGGGCTTTGCAGAACTCCTGCTCGATGGAGCAGTCCAGCTCGCTGAACAGCCCCACCTCCTCGCAGTTCTTCAGGAAGCGCGTGGGAGTCGGCGTCTGATCTGCAGGCAGAGCCGAGAGCATGGTTTCAACCTTTTTGTCAAGACGAACCCATTGCGTAGCATCTACAGTACAGGAACGTCAGAGTCTCTGCTGAATTTCAATACGCTCTCTACTTTCCGAATGATGACGGACACGGTGGAAGTGTAAACTCGTTTCTTAAGAGTAAATCTACATGTCGCGGCTCAACAGGCATCTTAGAGTAAACCCGTTATCAAAACCTAACGGAGCGCTTAAGCCTCGAGTCTAGACTGTAATTTCCATCGCGGCTTAGATAAAGTATACGGTAATACGGCGTGTTATTTTAAAGACGGCCAGAAATGGCCATTTTTTCCCAAGCTAAATCAGGTGTGCCTGGCTGTTTATTTGGTCGCCCGCGCACGTGTGTGTGTGTGTGTGTGCTTGTCTGAAAGAGAAAGTGAGGAGCACAAAGAGCAGATCGAAGTGCGCAAGGAAGGAAACTAGGCATTGGGAGACTGAATGAGTCATAAATGAGAGAACGAAGCCAGCGAGGGAGTGGAGGAACGAAACGAACGAGGAAAAGATCCTGGACCGAGTATAAAAGGACGCCTGGAAACCGAAGCGCAGAAACCCGATCGGCTACCCTGACAAGGGTCAATAATGAAAAGGAGAGAATCACAGCACCGCGTCAGAGGTGAAGGAATCCGGCGCTCGGCTGCAGCCCACAACAGCGCACAACGCTCGACCTGTTCAAACCACTGGTTAACAGGTTTATTTTCCCCTCATTTAACCTTAAAGACGAGGAAATTTCTAGTTTCTGCTACACTAAACTCAAGATGCACACCAAATACTTTAGTAATAACAATGAAACGATAGCTGAACGACTCGAGCGGCCGAATTTCTTCAGCAAATTCCCATCCGTTTGTATACGGCTGGAGTCCGACGTGGAATGTGTGTCCAAATTTGTACTCGGGATTTCTCCCCTTTTCTCATCGCGCCAGTTGTGGTTTTGTGGTTTGTTTGGTTTCTGTCCTGAAACAACCAGGCCTCTAATTGATACGGGCCCGAGAGCGCACAAGCGACAGGAGGGATTAGCGGAGTGAGGCAGAGGGCAGCGCAAATATTATTTTAACCACGTAGTTTTACGTTTTCAACTTGGTCGACACGCTGCTGGCGTATAATGGCTCGGCCTAATGCGTGCTAATTAAAGACAGACACCAGGTCTCAGTCCCAAAATGCCCCAGGCTTCCTTTGTCTCCATGATGTGTCCGAAACACGAATTCTGCTCAAATATTACAGTTTTCGCACAAACTTACAACTTAAGACGGCAGTGAATACTATAAAAAGGCATATAATATGTCTACGTGTGTGTGTGTGTGTGTGTGTAGGACTGAAGTCTCCTTTCACCTGATAAAATGGCGTCGCTTTTGATGGAGGTAAATTTGAGGGTCATCTCATGCTTGTGGCGGTGAATCATTAGATGATCCTCTGTTGGGAAGCGCTGTCAGACACAAAAACAGTCCAGTCTGAAAGCAGCCAAAATCGGTCAGTGGGTTTTGCCTTTTTTTTAAATAGAGTTTTAACCCTCAAAACAGCTGAAATTGCCCGAAATGGCACAGATTCCTACAAAGTAGTCGTTATTCACAGAGCTTTGAGTACGTTTGATAAGAAGCGTCTCTGTTCGACTTATTAGTGGTCACCAAAAAAAAAAAAAAAGCTCTTTTCTCTTTGCTAGTTGTTTTCAGTTTGATGGAGCGTTATCTACAGGATTAAAACAATGAGCTGTTGTTGGTAAAAAGTGTTTGCAAATAGAGCAGTTATCGATTATTATTCGCGTTGTACAATCGAGTTACAACCAGCCGCTTTAATCTAAGACCTAAGGATAACATCACACTTGTGAAAAATGTATTACACGATAATGTATTACAATGATCCCTTTATGTATATATATTATGTAATTAATTTTGTACCTCCTTTTGTACCGGAGACAAAGTCTGATTGCATACGATTAACAGTTCGTACATTTGATGTATTTGTGAGTTTTTGCTTTTTTTTTGTATAAAGTGCTTGGACAAAAGTATTGGGACAGGAGGAGGTTGCTGCTGCCAAAATTGAGTCTGTGCAATGTCTTTCTTGCCAGATATCCCACGATAAGCTCTGAGTGGTATTACTGAAAATTCGAAGTGTTCAGAAACGATTGTTTAGGCCGTCCTAGCGCATAAAGGTCTCAGACTGTAAAGCTGTCGTTCAATGTCGGAGCTCACAAACGCTGTTCTAGATAACTGGGTGAACAAGAAATTCCCACAGACACAGCCTAAAATATGGATTTTGAATGGGATGTGGTAGGCGTCCCAGTACTTTTGTCCGTATAATGGATCGCTAATATTTTGAGCCTCTGTGTGTACTCTGCAGCTTCTGCAAAAAGTCCCATTATGATTCCCGTCTAATGTGGAAGAGGGGACATTAACCAAAAAGTCTTATGCGTTTAAAGTCTTTATGCAGTTTAAACTGCCAAATCCTGGCTTTCATTCAAAACATACATAAAGATAAATACTAAATAATTACGTCCTAAACCACTTTTTGATAAAACAGAATCTATAAAAAAGGTTTCCTTTCTAAAATGTCTCCACTCCACACTTAAGGGGACTGACAACAGGTTTTAAAGCCAAACACTACGTAAAGCTTTGCATTTTACTGAGCATGCTCACTGCGGCTTTCTGAACGCTTTGTCTTTTCGTTTCATTATGTTCGCCCTATATTTGGTAACCCGATTTTTCTCCCAAGCCTCTAAAGCGAACAGAGTGCAACTTTTGATCCGCGTGCCAAAATTGCGCTACACGCTCACAGAGGCTTCTAGTTCCCAAAAAGACCCGAGGGTTAACACCTTTCTTAGTAGGCTAGCTATCAGATTACCTGCGCGTTCATTCTTTCCGTTGTCGCCTCAGACTCACCTGAGAGCAGCCCGGAGCGCTGCACACGTACGGCCTTTCCTGCTCGGAGTTCATCTCTCTCGCCGGCTCTTCATAAACCTGGATACAAAGACAGGCATTGGGATATGAGCAGGCAGCTGGCCTAGCGGGCACCTCCACGCCGTCGCCTTGCGCCCCTGCCTGAACGAGGCCTAGCGGTGAGTAGCCTGAGCCCGCTGCGAGCTGTTAAGGTCGCGTTTGCACGGGAGCTCTCGAGGTGTCACCCTGCCTGCTTAATACTGAGCAGGTGTGTAAATTATCCACCAGCTACCCAAAAAGCGGCAGCCACTCTACTCTGGGTATCAAGAAACGGCCGCTGTGTGGCCCTACGAACCCACGCTTTGTGCTCACGATGGCTTTAGGGGCAGGGATGAGACCAGCCGTGATAGCTGCGGTTTTCAGGGTGCTAATGAGCGTGGCTATTAAACACGACGTGATTTAGAGAAAGGATCTTACAAGCAACCAGTTTTTTTTCGTTTCCTCCCAGTTCATTCTTTCTGGTTGTTCCGTGAGAACGCTCCTTATGAAGGCCGTGCCGCGGTGGCATTAGAACGGCACGTTTAGCCCAGTGGCTCTCAAACTGGCATGCGCACCCCTTAGGGGTGGCGCAGAGATATTACGGGGGCAAATGAATGAGGCAGGTGACAATTCCACTGTAAGATTCGTATGAATTCCAGTGGAGCTTGGAAGCGAAATGCATGGCCGTGTGTCGGACTGGGTCGTTGGGCTGCCGAAAACGTTTGTGAACCTCCAGGCCAATCCGGTGCATACAGTGTCCCAGGTGCTGAGGTCTTCGTACATTGCTGTTTCTCATGGATACTATTTCATAGGTTTCATCTGGAGGTTCTGAGCCTCAGCAGTGGTCGACACGTGTTTGGGCCTATACGTGGTTCCTTCTATTTCGAGAGATGACGACATTAGAAGGACTTAGGGTGTAACTCTGGCTGCCTGACCCTCTGAGCACATCGACTATCTTACGCAAGAGAGTGACAGTATGTCTATGTTTAGGCAGGGATATGATATTGCGCTCCACTGTGTACATTGGACTTCTGAGAGCGACACAAGAATCTATGTTATATGTTATTAAGTTCTTGCTTAAGTTCTTGAATATTGAAGTCGAAACGGGAGAACCAGACGGTTTAAGTCCGTGCGTGTGCCGTTTTACGTCAGCGATGGGTCTTTGAATCAGGACGAAACCACGGAAATTGTCGCTGACTGGACTCGCCCCTATGTTAGGCGGTTCCAAATTCAAAGGCTTGTGTTTAAAATCATTCCCAGTGGAGTTTTAAAGCAAAAGGCAGGTTTGTGTGTAAAAATAATCACAACTACAAAGAACCACTGCCGTAGTCCCATCGTCGTTTAGACACTTCGCCCAGCGTTTTATTTTAGGCAATACTACACTTTAAACACAATCTAAAAACATTTAGTACAGTTGCTCTACTGTACAATACAGTCATTCTTATCTTTCTAACGTAAACGCGGGGGAACCTTAATATGTTACCGTCACCCTTTCAACACTGCAATTCTCTTTTCTGTCAGCAAGGGTTTGCTCACACTAGTTTTCTGCCATTCAGACGTGACTAAGGTGCATACACGACAGATTTCCATTTCGTTTTTCGAACCTCACGACTTCGGCCGGCGACGTTAAACGCCGCGTGCTTGCATTTATTCGACTTTTAGGCTGCTCTTTTCCATGCCTCATTTCAATAAAGCCGCTTGAGTTGACCTCAGCCTAACGAGCAGCTGTCTAAATCAGGCACGAATCCCCCGTACACGACAGCAAAGCCAGACTACCAGCTGCGGGTCCGAATGCGTATTGAAACACGGCGTGGAAAATGAATGTCAGAAGACATGAAAAAGAGGCAAACAGTGCTCCCTTCAACCTTCTTTAGGCTAAGTCTCTCCGGGGACCTGCAACTTGTACTGCATGAACGATTTCATACACATTTGCATGCGATACCCATTCAACCCTCTGGACCCCCCTACACACACACACACACACACACACACACACACACACACACACAAAAGGCGGCTCGCCAGCAGTTTCCTCTCACACAGTCAAAACATTTAAATTTGGCCTTACATTAGCCAGAGCAGGTTGGCCCAGACAGGGCGCGCAGACAGAGCCACAGAGCCCCTCCGACCAGGCAGAGCATTTTAGGACACGGGCCTGGGTGTTGCTGTCCGTGAACCACAGTGAAGGTAAACAGAACGGAGAATTCGCTCTCGTTCTCAATCGGGTTGGCTCTCCTACCCCTCTACTGCTGACTTTCCCGTGTACTTGGGGTGAAACTGGAGATCCCTTGCATTTGAGCGGTCCCGTTTGGCACATATGTTTGTAAAGCTTCATCTTTTCTCTAGAACTAATCCGATTAAGATCGTTTCTGCCACCCGGTTGGAGGCAGACGGCTCAGATTTGCGAATCGCAGGCCTTTCGAACGTCGTTTTAGCTAAGCGAGGCAAATGAATCGCGTAACTGTAGTGCATATGGGGCTCCACGTTCAGCAGCAGCTACATTTATCGCTGGACCCGTACGGGGCTCAAAGCCTTCAAAGGTGACTTGCGAGACGCTTTGGATATTTTGGTGGAGTGCCGAGAGCGTCCAGCAGTCAGACCCGCACACGCACACCTCTCAGCACGAACACGCTCGTTTATGTGGACTACAAATCGAATATGTTCCCAATCTAAAGACTGTCAGCATGGCCATTCAGGGTGAGGTACGACTGCTCGGTCAAAGACCGGCAAAGTGCAGGGGGTGCCCTTGAGAAGGTTTTGCGTTTAGAAAAGGAAATCTGCAATAAACGGGTCGTGGGAGCGCAGGAAGTTTTAGCGAAGTCTTGAACAGTTTCAGCAGGAGCTCTGGTTCTTCAGGTTCAAGAGAGAATTCAAACAGTATGGTGAGGGAGGTGGCCAACGGAGGTTGCGGCAGGCACAAACTTGCGCTGCAATTCAAAGTCTACAGCGCGCACACACACCCACACACACACACACACACACACACACGACTCCCACCAGTGCACCCCTGGCCTTTGACAGCGTAAGTTCAAGGTCAGATCAGTTCAGGCCCGGAGGCAACGAATAAGGTTCAAATAGGCGAACGTCAGGAAGCCCTGACAAGGACAGACTGAGGGCCCCTTCAGATTTCAGTCACCCCCGACTGCTGTACCTCCACTCCGAGAAAAGCAGAAACATCCCACCTCCCGGTATCTGAAGCTAAAAGCAAACCAAATAAATGAAATAGTGGAAGCCTTATTTATCCCAAATCAAAATTTAAAAGACAAAAACAGGGGTTGTTTCAACCCTAAGCTTAATCGAAAGCGTCGAGCAGAAACCACACCAAGTCCTGACCTGCTTCCAGTTTTTATTTCCCCCTTCAGAAGGTACAGAACAGCACAGAAATGATACAAGATTATATTTTTATCAGTGTGCCGAAAAACGTTTTTATGGTTGGAACAGTTTTAACGAATGACTCCCCAGCTCTGGGCCAAAAAGAAAGGTGCATGGAGAAGCCTACACATAACTTCACTTCCACATCAAGTTAGGCAGCCAATTTCTGTTTTTTTTTTTAGTAAAAATTTATTCCTCTCAAGTGTGGTTCAGCAGAAAGCAGTGACCGTTCACCCTCTGACAGTGAGCTGCACTTCATTTCAATCCAGTTGTTTAAGAACATCAGTCGATTGCGCCGCAAATTACGATGCTCTAATTGCTTCCTCAGGCCTGCGTATTTTAGGGTTTGCAAATCATTTTTCAGGAATGCACAAATGACATATTAGCCTGTGTTTAGGATTCATGTAACACGAATCACACACCCTGCTTCAGTCCAATTTTATAGTCGCTAAAACAAAATGAAAAGGAGCTCTAATTCTAAGAAGTCTAGATCCTACGATAGTTATATTATTACTAGTTTATTACTTTGTTATTAATATTTCATATATTTTATTTCTATTCATATTCATATTTATATTATTATTATTATATTTTTTCAAGCATTTTTGCAGGTTTGCCCAAATCCAAATAAAGGTGTAGTTTTAACAGTAAGCTTTTTCCAGAGCTAATAAAATACATTTATTTACTCACACTAAAAGCTTAAGACTCCTGGAATGAAAAAATATAAATAAAATAATTGCACCTTAGCTAATTGGTATTTAGACATATTTACATTTATAGTATTTAGCAGACGCCCTTATCCAGACTTTAAGTGCTTTAAGACACCCGTAACATAATCTATTCCTACTACTCAGGATTCTAAACAATATTATTAATAATAATATCATTAATAGTAGTAATAGTGGCAGTTTTATTATTATTATTATTACTACTATTATTATTATTATTATTATTACTACTATTCTTAATGTAATTATTGTTGATCTTAATAATTATATAATAGCACTGGCAACAATAACAATAATCATTTCATTATTATTATCATTATTTACAACAGCACAATATTAATAGTAATAGTAATAAACCAATAGCTACAATAATAATAGTAATATTAATGTATTCAGCAAAATATAGATGTAGTAGCATAGAATTATGATGATAATAATAATTATTATAATATGATTATAATAATTATTATTATTACTGGTGGTGGTATTATTATGACTTGAATTGTAATAATTATATTTAAAATAATTTTAACAACACTAGCAGCAACAACAAAAATTGTAATTTTTATTTTGTTATTGTATTATTGACAACAACACCAACACTACTACTAATAATAATAAAAATAATAATAATAATAATAATGATGATGATGATGATGATGATGATGATGATGATATTACAATATAACTATAATACGATGAAAAATTATGTATTAATATATAGATGTGTATTATTATTATCATTATCATTAATTACATTGTGTGGAGATCAAATATACGACCTTGTGTTTATTATTAAGAGGATATTAGATATTATTATACAAATTAATCTCCTCTCAAATGCAAAGGGCTCAAATAAATATAGAAATTAATCAGGGCTCATTATGAAGCCGTTGGATTACTATCATTATATTCACTTATTGATTTTATTAGAGCCAAAGACCTGTAACCGCCGTCTTATTTATGAGTTAATTAGTTAATGTAATAATATTATTGACGGTGTCATTCCTCAGCCTGTCCGAGCGCGTGAGGATTAAAGCATGAGCTCGAGCCCGGTGGCTTTTAGTGCTTGCTCAGCACGAGCCTCCTGAATCCTTCAGCGTTTAATCCAACGCTCGGGGCTGACCTGCAGAATGACGTAATGCCCCGTCGCTTATCGCGTTTAACCGATAAACAGAAACATCAAATCAAAAGCGCAGTCCGGATCGCGTAACGTATGTTACTTGTAACGGTGTTACTTGGTCACGTACAGCTCTGAGCGCGTGCGTCTGGGCTGGTAAGTGCAGATGATCTCTCGGCAACGGGACAGAGTGAAGATGAAGCTCGCGAGGAATCGGAATGTTCAAGCCTACTTCTTTCAAGGTTTATTCGGCATTCGAGCTGATCGAACGTGACGAACAACTCACTACAAACTGTCACACCTGCAGCACTGCTACAGTCCCGTGAAACACGCGCGCGCGCGCACGGCAAGCGCGTCCGGTGCTCGGGCGGCAAGCGTGACAGCACTCTGTGCGTAATCACACTCTTCCACGAGACCAGTCAGAATCCGTGGATGGCCGCGCGACACAAAGTGCACCACCCGAGTAAACCTGTTACACACACACACAAACACACACACACACACACACACGATCACACGCC
>JAUZST010011099.1:0-12086 GCA_034779995.1 Parotocinclus haroldoi | reverse complement strand
GTGTGTGTGTGTGTGTGTGTGTGTGTGTGTGTGTGTGTGTGTGTGTGTGTGTGTGTGTGTGTGTGTGTGTAATAAAACATTTCCTGATAATTGATCTCTTCAGTTTTGAGACCAAATATGAACAAGTGTAGCCCATAGGTAGAGCTTTAAATTTAATACATGAGGAAAAAGTGAGCATGTTTGCTATGCGTTTAAAAGAAAATTGTTTCCAGGTGACTTGGTAATGTTTTGTAAATTTTCCAAATTAAACTGATAATTTGCTCAGCGGTGAGAGCGAGCTTCTAGTAAAAGCAGTTCCTGAGGTGCAGAGTTGAACCCTGTGCTGGGATTTCGGAATGAAGTGAGCTGAATTACTGTTTAATGACTTGTTGACTAATGAATTAGTGACTGTTTAAATGTAGTAAATCCCAATTCATATATCAAAGCATTCAGTACTCATCTAAGGAATGATTTTGGAGTCACATACTAGTGCTTAATCCAGTGCAATTTCTTAATGGCTTTAAACAACAACAAAAATCACAAGAATTGATGAGCATGATTTTGGTCCTGATGAGCCAAAGCATTTGGTGCTGCGAATGTGTTTTTCATCCTCTTTGAGTCTACATGCGTTTTTTTCATGCTATCAAGTTTTTTTTTTTTTTTATGTGATTCAGATTCTGAGGCTACTTTTACTCACTTTGACACAGGTGCTCCCAGCTTTAAAGCACAAAGGAATGACAACTTAACAAATGGTGGTCTACTGAATAACTGTCCAGGTGATTCATGCCGTTTTGACCTAATTGGCATCGTCGAGACCTACCCTCACAAGGGCTATATTCATAAACGGTGACAAAAATGTAGTAGGCTACACTTGCAGCTATTTAACTGGGTCTACTGAGTGACTAAAAAGAGAGGAGCTGAGAGAACCTTCAGTGAGAGTGGGCACCTTTAGGACGAGGTGAAATCTTTCAGCATTTCAACGTGCTTCTCTTAACTGGAACTCAAATTAAAATAAAAAGAAAATGGTGCCAATCTGTGCACTACTAATCTGTATACTACAATTTTGTTCTCTGCAAAACAACTGCATTTTTACCTTAAATAAATGTTCATTTAAGTTCAGGAGTTGTCTCCATTATTATTAGTTATCTCCGCTGCTGAAAACAATTTGTAAGGCATCATACGTTGGTCATCCAGCTCTCCAAATTTCTACGCCGACCATTTAAGAAACCTTGTTCAGTCGACCTAATGCTTAGAAAGAAAACTGAAGTTATTTAAACATCAATAGCCAGTCGGGGTTCTTTGAACATTCAAATAACTCAAAGTATCCATTTTCAGCGTGTAATTTCAGTCAGGTTGTCTTATTGACATGTTAAAATTTTATAACACCTTTGACATTATTTTCAAACGCGCACTGCTCTATTATTCAATTGTTTTTATGCCTTAAGGATATTTACTTTTGAGTCTAATTACAACCCTAGTTAAACAATGAGCTTACAGAGCCCTCTCCTGGGTGCTCTGCCTTCGCCCAACGTATTCTGGGATGGGCTTTCGAAGCCCATGAGTCATTGCCAGTGAAAGCCAGTGAATCATTGCTTTTGTTTCCCTTTGACCCTTTTCTATCTGGCAAACTCCATAGAGATGCTGTGTTTGGATTGACATATAGACTAAACACTAAATATGCTGTTTTTTTTGAAGGAACTGCACGATTTGGGCCGTGACCCCCCTGCCCAGTGCTCAGCAGGACCAGTAGGTGATGACAGTAAGTATTTCTCAGTGATTTCTCAGTAATTAATAATAACCAGTGTGCTATTCTTAAAGGCGCATGTTGGAATGCAGTTACGTGCTTGTAAGTACGCTGTCAAATAGTTTTGTTCATTCCTCAAATTCTGTATGTGCCATGTTTTGGTTGGACTGGAAACGGTCCAATTGTGCCAACATACAACAAACCTGTGTTGCTAGTATGTGTTGTATACAGGCGTGCTGTTAGGACAAAAACATATCATGTGCAATCAGACCTGTTCTACTTCAGGCTAGATTTAAGGTATTTATCTCTTATATTCGTTGAACACAGATCAAAGCTCCAGCTTTAACGTAGAGGACTTAACATCTTACTGTTTTTACCCGTCCAGTTCATTCATATAAAAGCAAAGTGCTCTTGGTGTCCAAATTTCGTCTTCAGATGTAATTAAGTTCCTAATAATGAATGTCTCATCCAAACCATAGCTGTTAAACTTGACCCAATTTCCATGAGTTAAACACTATGTTCTTTATGGTTTAACGAAATGTCTTTGACTTTTCGGCAAAACGGCTACTAATTTGCAGTATGTTCTTGTGGAAATTTTGTCATAAGTAATAACTAATAATTTGTTAATGAAATCTGAAATCCGTTTCATATATGTGAGATTATTGTGGATGTAGCAATCCAATTATCAGCCAGAGCGCATGTAAACTTGTTGATTAGACTACTGACAAAATGTGAAGTACTGCAGTTAAGTAAACGCACCCAGTGATAATGAGCCACTGCTCAAACACCCCCGCTTCCCCAAGTCTATTTAGCTCTTATTAATAAATAAATCAGCAGGAAGCACTCAGTAGGTGTCACACCCTCATTATTTCTTTTCTTATGACAGACATTTAACGAACTAATGTTAATTTTATATAGAATCTGCGGTTAGTAGCTGCATTATTATTCAGGATGCGATTTGGTGACTTTAGCTTTCTATCAAAAAATTATTGTTAATCTCTCAGCTACTGTCTTGTGAGGGGCCCTGATTTAGCGGTTTGTGCTCCTGTGTGCTAACAGAGCAGTTTTGGTGCTTAGTTTCTACCTTCAACTTTAATGCTAGCGGATCCAGTGCTTGCAAGAACAAAATGGCATGCCTTGGCAAATAAAGTAAATAAATATTATGCTGTCGGCAGTGTTGGTCAAGATAAAGGGAAGAAGGATTATTTTAATGAGCCACCACAGGACACAAGAAGAGCACCAGAACAGTTGGTTCCATTCCATGTTTTTCTGAATTGGCCATTGCGGAAATTCACTGCTTACAAAACATTTTTAGAATATTCTATTGTGGGATATGTCATTTTGAAATATCCCCAAATTTTTGCGAGCAGTATAATTGAAGGTGTTTGATTTCACAGTTGATAGTCACTAGTTATACCAATGTATTTGCTAATCACTGAGAAATTGTGATATGCTCCCTTAAAAGATACAGCCGAAAATTTGTTTGGTTCGTGGCCAATTGGGCCCCTCTGGCAACAGCAGGGCAGAGTCTGCTGCAAGTAAAAACCCTTGGTACTTTCTTATCACTCCTACTGATCTCAAGCTACTGAAATCACAAATCAAGAGGTGGCAGGACATTTAGGAAGAAGTGCAGATGGCCATTTGTATCCCAATATAATAATGTCCTGGATAATGTTTTTGTCTAATGAAGTTGTTTACATGAGAACACAATCGTATGTTTTGCTCACAGAAGCTTCTTCTCAGTGAGCTACAGAATGTCCAGATGTGATGTTTGAGATTGTGAATATGTGAAATTAGTTATTCACCACCTTTGATTGCGAGCTTTTAACTTGGACAACATGGCCTAACTGCCCTATCACCATCTCTGACGGTGTTGGCATAACAACAGCGTGTTAGCTGTGCCGTTTGACAACATCGGGAACACAAGATGTTTGTAATAAAATTATCTAATTCTTATATGATGGTTATTTTAGTGACTATTTGAAAAATCACATCACTTTCCATGTAGAGTAGAGGTGAAAAAGTCTTCCAGCATTCCATATTTTCACTTTTCCGAGTCCCATTCAGTGAAAAAAAGAATGTTTTGGTAGAGCAGAAGCCAACACAGACAGTCACTAATGGAGATTATGAAGGTGCACAAATTTGGTTAACAATTGTGGTATGAGCAGTGCTAAAAAAAAGTAGCTGGATGCCATTTGCTCTATAGGGTTCTTGTTCATTTTAGTTCAACACTGTTTTTGTGGTTTTGCCCACCTAATCTCAAATTCGGATGAGCCACAGAAAGAGTAGCACAGTGAAGCGTGGAAACCTGGGATGAAATTAGGCCAGTGTGGATAAATTGGTGAAAAACGTTCATTTCTGCAAATTCTGTACAAAACAAATTGACAAGATCCAAAACAAAGAAGAAATCCAGGATGGAGCCATATTTTTAAAAACTATAAAATGGCCCATTTTTTTTAAAAATGTAAATACTGTTAACTAAGCACAAAGCCCAGAGTGGTACCTGGGGCTTATTATATTATGCTTCATCTTGATCGTATGTATGACATTCCTTCGGTGTTCTGCCTCAAAACAGCCATCTAGCTTTTGTGACATTTTTGTTCCTTCTGCTGAACATTTTTTTTGCAGTTAGCCATGTGTAAAGCCCTGTGATTGCTGCGATGCAGAGAATACTAACAATCGCGCAAGGGAGAAATAATGACGTCAGACATAAAGACTGGACTGTGCAGAGCCTATCAGTCTCGTAACAGTTCTGCGCCGGTCACATTTCACTTCTGCAAGTGCTGACACACAGTGCAGCATGCGAACTGCACGGTTCACTAACTCAGAAATCAGTTCACATGGGGATCTTGTAACACGGCTCAGCCACTTGCGGGCTTGTTTGAGACCGGTGCTGATGCATGTAGATTATGAGTTGTGTTAAATATTGTACTTTTGAGTGCAATTGGTGCATCTCTAGTCTTAACTGCAAAGATCAGGGACCAAATGTCCTTGTGATTCAAGTGGATAGCTAAAAGGACCTTGGGTTCGCTTATTCTGAATTATTTAAGTCACACATTTCACTCACTGCTCAAAACAAGCAGTGTAATTATAAACTAGGTTAATTGTTTAATTGTTATAGAGTTTGATTACACAGATGAGATGGAAATTCAGTTATCATGATTGAGTAGTAAGTCATATATTCATGGGGGTGAACAGAAGCCTGTCAAACTTCAAAAGGGTATATGGCCACGCAAGACTGCCAAAACACACCAACCGTGGTGGCGCATGGACAGGATCAGATTGTCCAGCAGTTCTTTGTATTCAACTTGGAAAAACCTTACTTTTTGTGAGCAGTGCAAGATGTACATCTTGAAATTTTCCAAACTTGTTTTTGCGACTGTCTTTGCTCATTGGTAAATGTTACAGCAGCAATTTAATTAAATATAAAGGTGCCATGTTGCTATTTTTAAAGGTGTAGTTATTTTATTAAAATGCTTAAAACCTTATATTGGAATGGTAAAAATAAAATTGATTAAGAAAACAATTTTATAGCACCCTGCATCCCCTGTATGAAGCGCTTGTTTTTGTGATAGGGGTTATAGTATTAGTGATTGATTAGAAGATACTGCATAATGTGGGAGTAGTAGTAATATTATGCACAGCTAACCATGAAGGAATTATTTATGCCATTCATAATATTGATCTTCTCCTAAAGGATAAAAGCACTGGATCGGATTTTTCTAAGTCTGAAAGGATGTCTGTACCTCTCTTTTGTTTATCCGTGAGCATTGATAATCAGAGATTTGGGCTATTGAAATATTTCAACCTTACTTTGGTTTTGTCTGAACGAGTGGTTGAATTTCTACACCCAAAAGGGTTAAGCCAGAGAGCAGATACAAATGCAGAATGTGTTTCTCTGGCACCTAAGCAGCAAAGCGAACATGTAAAGTACCCTTGGTGTGAGAGAGTACTTCCTCAGTGGCGAACACTCGACAGTGCTGCATGTGCTTCTTGCTACCCTTGATTTAATCCATTTGTTCACTCCTTTTACTGCGTTTTTTCCCCCCAAAATGAAACCTGAACAGCAGTTTGCCAGGCTTTACAGCTGTGCATCACTTAATGCCCTGTGAAATTAAGCGTCGTCTAAACTACAGAGGCACCAATTGCAATTTCCTTTGCCAATTCCAATTTTTTAAAACACGACCGAGCTATTCCAACCAAGAATTGTAAATGGCTGCATACAGATTTTTGTTCAGCTCTTATTTTAATAGAAACTTCTTCACTGCTTAAGAAAGATGGCAACAGCTACAGGATTGTCTGGCTCTATGCTCTCAGCAGAGCTTTGCCAAAAGTGAGGTGATGCTGCTATTAATTCTGTCTTAATTTCATTTGTTCTACAACCCCAATTTTAAGGACGTTGGAAACCTGAGTAAAATCTAGATTAAAAAAAAAAAAAAAAAAAAAAGAGTACGATGATTTGCAAATCCTTTTCAACCCATATTCAGTTGGATACACTACAAAGACAAGAGATTTAATCTTCAAACAGATTTGAATTTGATGCGTGCAGCGTGTTCCAAAAAAAAAAGTTGGGAAGTTCCAACGTTGGTGTCCTCAATTTGCAAAAGTTTACTGAGTGTTGTTAAAGGGAAAGGCGATGTAACACAATGGTTAACTGAGTGAATAGAGTCGAATCCTGTTAATGGGACCACATCACCACCATCAGGACACGATCGTTTTGGTCCTAATAACCAGCCGGTCCGATTAAACGAACATGCCCTTTGTTACAAGACGGGACGTGCTGTAATTGATGTAACATATCGAATGTTTATTAAACCTTTTATTGTGTGATATATACATATAGTGAACGTACAAACAAGTACTACTGTTGCATTATGAACTTTATTCATTGAAAAATACATTTGCAAACAAGTTTTTCTAAGCGATCTACAACACAATGTATAGATACTCGGCATGCGAAGCATAATACTGTTAAAAAAAAAAAAGATTCTGATGTTTGAAGAACTTATCCAGTGTGATCTGGCGCTTGACGGACTGCAAAGTGCTTGGCGTGTTCACCTCCCGCTGGTTTTGCTCTTGTCAACACAACTTTTTGGATTTCCTGACCTTTCATTAAAGCATAAATTCTCCTGGGGGTCCCATAAATCCTCCCATATCTCGCTGATCCGCTTTGCATTGGCGACTTGTGGGTTCTTTTTCTTATTCGCACTCATGTTCTTTGGCCCATAAAATGGAATTTTGGTCCAAATAAGCGAATAAAATTACACGTATATAATAGGATTTGTTTCAGTACTTTAGGATTCGGTCGAATAAGCGGTTGGTCCCCTTAACCGGTGCTCCAATTAACCGAATTCAACCAAAAAAATCTCTTTGAACATTAAATAATTTGTCTTTGTAGTGTATTTAATTGAGTTTAGGTTAAGATGAATTTGCATCAAATCATCGTATTCTTTTATGTTTGTTTTACTCAATGTTTCAACTTCACTGGAATTGGGATTGTGGTAATTTGTGTTTTCGAACTTGGTCCACCACGACTTAATTTTTGTCATGCATACGGCAAAGACTGACTGAAGAACTAGAACGCTGAGGACAGGGCTGTAACCTAAATAACACTGACTGCTCCCTCACTAATACTGTGCCCTTTAAGTAGAGACAAAGTATGAAGTGGTGGCAGCGAAACAAACTGTTTACAGTAGAATTGAATTAATGTTGGTGAAAGGGGTGTGTGTGCGCACGCCGCTGTCGAGTGTTACCTGAATCGAATCGGTTATGAGACTCCTTGGTATCTCATCCGCTCTCCATATTATGTACTGTTTATTAATGTGCTATGGGAGGCTCTAGTGTACTGGCATTGGCTACATACACATACTGTAGTATTTTCCCATACATTTATCTAATATCTAATAATATCCTTACATTGATTAACTCAAGCTGAAGCGAATTGTTTCATGCTAACCAAACCCCCCACCCCCAAAAACTTGGTCTGCACACACAAATATGGAACTAGAAACTGTTTGACAGGTGCAGCTTGTTTCCTGTCATATTTACAATGTGTAAATAGGTAATGACAATCTGTGACAAATGAGCACACTTGCAAATATACATCATGTAGGGCTGTATTTAGTCATCTGTACTTTTGCATGTTTATCTTGATGATCAAATCGTTACGTTTCCTGGAACCACCTCTCATCATCTTTTGAATTGACATGCATTTCTTTGTCATTTGTTTCTTGCAGTGTTTCACTGGCAGGCCACAATAATGGGACCAGTAAGTATTTAGTGCCATCGTTACCTTCACCCAAAAATTCTGCTCTTCTGAATTGTAAAAGCTTGACGGCTCAGTAATGGTGCCGTTTTTACATCTTGTGCATTTTTTTTTTCTTTCTCTTTACACAGAATGACAGTCCTTATCAGGGTGGTGTGTTCTTTTTGACCATTCACTTCCCCACAGATTACCCCTTCAAACCTCCAAAGGTCAGTTTGTGGCACTTTTTGTCAAAAACAATGTCGGGACTTATAGGAAATATGGTTGAATACCCAGAGAAACCGGATGCTGTTCAAGAATGATCAGCTGTCAATTATGCAAAATATTAAGAGCTGTCTGACTGAGTTGCAGCCTCCATGCTCAGAACGCTGTGCCATGTCATAATACGTATTTTATGTCTTTTTCCCATTAGCAGTGTTTGGTAGGTAAATTTAGCAGAACTGTAGGTCTACGAGTGCTATCACATCTAGGCTGTGTTGAATTATTTGTTGTTCACTTTGTCTAAGTAGTTGTACTTTTGACTATTGTTTTGTCTCCCATTTAAGGGGTTTGTTCTTTTTATCTTTTAAGGACTGTAATAGAATCGTAAGAACAAATGAAAAGGCCACATTTTAGACACAATAATACGCTGGGTTTTTTTTTTGTTCTTTAATTCTTTGAATTTCATGAACATTGTGTTTTTTCCTCATTTCC
The DNA here is from genome assembly GCA_034779995.1 of Parotocinclus haroldoi. Taxonomy (NCBI): domain Eukaryota; kingdom Metazoa; phylum Chordata; class Actinopteri; order Siluriformes; family Loricariidae; genus Parotocinclus; species Parotocinclus haroldoi. The sequence continues at coordinate 3,405 of JAUZST010011099.1, read as the reverse complement.
CTTACACTTGGGAGTGTGTTAATTTGTCGCTTCTCTTACAAATATACTAACTACAAATAGCCTAAATAATACATGTAAAAAACACACATCTGCCCCTACAATCTACAGTGAGACCAATACCAGTCATGGAAGTACTGTGAGGGAAGGAAAAAAAAAATGACGCCCTAATGGAATGTCCTGCCAACTGAGATCACATGGGTGAAAACTGTGAAGATCATGATATGAAAGCTCTCTTTGAACAAACTCCCTAAAAGATCGTTTGAAGATTAAACGCCAAATGTAGCTTGTATATCAATTATCACTCTATTTTTTTCCTTCTAGAAGACTTTGGAGAACAATTATATGTAAATGGTTTATGACATGAAAGACGTAATAGTCACATGACCCGTTTTTGCAGACTCAATCTTATTGCAATTGTATTTAAAAAGCACATACAAATGTTGCTTGAATTCAATTACAGGGAAATTCCTTGTAGGTTTTAGCCTTTTAGTCCTGAGCATAGTTAAGTCGAATCAGATTGATCTATATAGCCTTTTGTACAATTGAGCATTCTCTTAAAGTAGTTTTACAATATTAGATCATCTTATAAGGCCAATCGCAAATTGAGCAAGCCTAGGGTGCCAGTGGAAAAGAAACTCCCTGAATGTTATCCCTGAAAGGGTGAATCTTTGGTAGGGCAGAGACTCAAAAAGGGGCCCATCCTCCTTGGGTGGCTTAGATGTTAACTGAAATGATTATGGTGGACTGTGGTGGCCTTGGGAAAGACATGGGACTAGGGACCAGAAGGTCCAGGGTTCAAATCCCACCACTGCCAAGCTGCCACAGTTGGGTCTCTGGGCAAGGCCCTCAACCCACAATTGCATGGTTTGTAAGACTGTATTAATTGTAAGTCGCTCTGGGTAAATGTCTGCTAAATGATATAAATGTAAAAATGTTTCTATTAGTAGTAAAGCTAAGTAAACTGTAACAGATAAATAGATGTAAAAAAGCATAAAGCATTCCTTGCTATATTTGTTCTTTGCCCATCAGTGTTTCTCTCATGCGAAACCCCAGTGAGTAGTTCATGTGATTAGATCATAACTCTGCATTATCTCTTATGTTCATATTTGTGAACGCGGTAGTTTGGGAATCTGCAGTGCTGTAGTGAAAAGATTATGGACAATTTAGTAATCATAAAGGTTTTCCTTTAATTCCAAGGCAGATTAGTTTATATGAAACTTCTCATTCTGAGCTGGATTTGTACACGCTGTACATTTCAGATATTTGCATGCAATAAAAGGTCCTACCAAATACTAGAGAAGTGCTAAAGTGTGTTTTGAAAATGCAGTGGCACGCGTGTAGTTTGACGTCTCGTACAGTGCGAGTGCTCAGGGGTGATATGGAGTTATCTTATGAGGCGGCATACGGCCCTCTAACTTGGCTAGGGCTGGGTCTGAAAAGGCACAGGTTGCAGTGTTTCAAAATTCAACGTTTCAAATTGTCTCATTTTTGATACGTCCCGTGCGTCATACAGAATGCAGAACTGTGCAAGTTGGCATGGCGGCGCATGTGTTTAGTGCGGTTGCTTCACAGCTCCGAGATCCCTGGTTTGATTCCAACACTGGAAATGTACATCAGTGCAGGCCAGCTGTTCGATACGACACGAGAGGCACCAGGTGCCGAGTACAAACAAATCAGCTGCGAAATGAGAGCTTAGTTGATCTAACGCTGACCGCATCGTAGCATCGAGATCAAACAATGTGATTAAATTCAATACAGTTGACGGTTTCTCCAAAAGCCCTGGCTCATGACAGCAGATCTGCAATTTGTGATTAGCTTGACATGGATTGCGTTGGTCAGATTTCTGCAGTTGGCTGACTATTGAAGCAGTTATCCAATCCAGAAACTAGTTAGCTGATTTCAGTCCGTTTTTCAGTTGCATACAGGGAAATCAACACGGATGCCAGGTGTTTTTAATCTAAAGACTATTGGGCAGAACAGTGGCTTGGTAGGTAGCACTGTCACCTCACAGCAAGATGGTCCTGCTGGGTTACATAGGTGGTCTCCTTTGTGTGTGGATTCTGCACCCATCCATTTGCTGTGCGGGTTTTCTCCGGGTCCTCCTGTGTTTTTCCACAGTCCAAAGAAATGCATAGGCTACTGTGCGTGCGATACTAGCTTTGAAATGCGCATTGTGCAGAGTCAAGCACAATATATGTTCAAAAGTATGATTATTTCATATTAGTTTAAAGGTTGCAACACACATTTGTGAGAGACCACTTCGGTCACGTTAACCTGGAAGTTTCCGTTATCTGGTTAGTCAAGCACTTGTATACTTGAATGGATTACTGCAGTTATCAAATTTAGTGCGTGTAAACGTGCAGACTGCCATCTTACATAAAGCATATGTTGGTTGAAAAAAAAAAATAATAATTGTCCAGTGTAACCAACCCTTTCTGTGCTAGATCTTTAGAATTTGAGAAGCTGTTGCTGTTGTCAGAACTAGTGCGAAGACTAATAAATGCCGTGTGATTCACAGGCTGTGAAATCTGAACTGCTACTATATACTCATAACTCAGAACAAGTCGCTTTCATTTTCACCAACAAGATACTTTGGTTCCCTCAGGAATTGCATAACAACTTGATTGTGGAGCAGGTTTTAGAATAACTTATGTAATTGATGTACCTGATAAGAGAGACTGGGTATTCAAACAAGCAGGACATGCAAATGGGACTTCAGTAGCCTAGCGCCTAAGGTACTGGACTGTGGACCTGATGGTCCAGGGTTCAAATCCCACCTCTTCCAAGCTGCTACAGTAGAGTCCTTAAGCAAGGCCCTTAACCCACCATTGCTTGAGTTGTAAGTCTCTCTGGATGAGGGCCTCTGCTAAACGCTGTAAATGTAAACTTGTTAAGGACGTAGTTTGAGGCTTGTTTGAAATGCCTACCCAAAAATAGTGCCATAGTGGATCAAGGGCAAGTTATTTCCAATGGGAAGGTGGTCATGCAGCATATCAAAGACCAGAAGTGTCTCAGAAGTCGATTGCCGCTATCAGATTTGCATCCATCGTGGCCAGACTGTGGGCGACAAGCCACGTAATGGTTGTCAACAATGGTTTTGGCAGCTATTGCGAAGTCGACAATGCAGCACACGATGTTCTGTGGATTTTGACTGACCCTGTGCGTGCGTGCGTGCATATATACCGACACTGCTCAAAGATTTTTTTTTTATATTTCACAAATAAATATACCATAATGACATTTCCTTTAATTTAAGCAGTGTAGCGTACATTGTATATTGGCATGAGTTGTTTACAAATGGATGAATTGGGTTTAACAAGCTGTTTCTTTAATCCCAATGTGCTCCATCTTAGCAATGGGAGCCAAATTTTTCCCATTTCAGTAGGAATTATGCTTTATTTATTT
>JAUZST010011098.1:0-12086 GCA_034779995.1 Parotocinclus haroldoi | reverse complement strand
GTGTGTGTGTGTGTGTGTGTGTGAGAGAGAGAGAGAGAGAGAGAGAGAGAGAGAGAGAGAGAGAGAGAGAGAGAGAACACATCTGTGTATGCGTGTGTCTTTGTGTGGTGGGTCGGACCCGTGGGAGATCACGTCACCTTGGAGATGGGACACTGCTTAGCAACCTCACAAGCCTAGAGAAGGAAGTGAGAAGGGCAAGGCATTTCTTTGTTTAAAGAAAATCAAAAGGACAGTCACAAGAGATTAACCCTAATAACACAAAGTCTGTTATCTCCTGTCTCAATTACAACATAAGAATTAAACAAATGGTGAGATAAGCTGCATTAAAAAAAGAACAAACAATTAAATTATGGCTTTTTGGAGGGACTAGAATAATTCTCATCTAAATATATCCATCATACCAGACACAATATTGTTCTCAAACTGGACTTAAGAAATAGCTGTGTCAATTGAAAAGTTTATGCACTGAGAGTGTTTCTACCCTGTCAATGTTTAGTGTTCACATAGGGGCAGTAGAAGAGGGTTTATGCATATATGGCAGATGAGTCTCCCTGTGATTCCCATATTTGATTAATATACCTTCAAATCAAATACTGGAGTAAACACTGGACTCTTATTGTCCACAGTTTATCAGTGCTGGACATAGTATGACATAAACATTGACATAGACACTGTGGTCTAAACAAACAAAATTTGCAAAAGATTTGTTTGGAGTCTCCTATGAAATGTTGCATGGGACATATCATCTTTGACATGCCTTACTATTATTTAAGCAAAGTCATTTTAGAAACTACATTAGAAATGTGCTTCAGTGTTGTAACAGCGGAAATGTAACCCTATTAGAAGCTATTGTAAATGGATTTGACTACAGATGTAAAATTTGGTAAGAAGCAGCATGCATTGTGTTGGCATTGTGTACAGGACAATTAATCCACAAATACCACACAGTTAGAACAGATGGTCTAAGCTGTTTCATGCTAGTTTTAGGCTTATATTGAATGTGGCACCCCACGTTAGAATTAAGCTTATTTGTATTGTGTTCAGTGAACAATTTATTTGCATGCTATTGTGAGACACGGACAGTGTGCCAAGCACTTGGGTGGTGCAGCCGTCTAATATGCTAGCCCACTACCATGTGTTTGAGTATTGATGGTGCCACCAGCCTGGCCAGACACCACACGTGTAAGAGAGGAAAGGTTAAACACTGCAACAGCATCCTCTCTGGCAAAGAAAAATCCACATCCATCCACCAAATTTATTGAAGGGACTATGAATGTGCATTTTATAGTAGGCACAAAGACTCAGTGTTTAGCTTTTATTGTAGTGAATGTAAACTGACTTATTTGACAGCCTTTTACAAGTACAAGTTACTATGGTCCAGAGAGCAAGATGGACATCAGATACTGATCTTTATTTTAAATTTCACTGACAGAAGCTAAACATATTAGGGCTTAAAAAGTCAGTCTATAAAGAATTCCAATGTAAGATAATTTTCCTTTATTGTATAAGCATATTTGGTAGTTAAAGTAAAAGCTAAAGTAGTTTTAAGTATTCAACATGGCAATACAGTAGAGTAAGATATAAAAACAGTTTATTTTATTTGCTTTGACTAATATTTCATACCAGACAGTATGCGATATTTTATATTTGTCCAGTCATCTTAATTAATCTGTTAATAAACATCCATTCTGCATTTCAGGGCTGCAGCACATTCTAAAAATATTTGGAAGGGTAAAAAAAAACAAATCACCACTTTGTAATGTTGCCGTTACTTTTCACCACACGTAACATATTTTTTGGCACGAAGCACACCAAGTGATTTAGTGTTTCAGGTGCTATTTTGTTCCATTTTCCATGCAAACATGTTTTAAGTTCTAACAGTATGCGGTAGTCATTGTCACATTTTTCATTTAAAAATTCTCCACACATTCACTGTTGGGGACAGGTCAGGTACAGTACCTGTACCCTCTTGTACCTGCACCCTTATCCAGGGCGACTTACAATTAATACAGTCTTAATATGAAAGCAATTGTGGGATTTGAACCCTGGACCTTCTGCTACATAGTTCAGTAACTTGTAACCACTAGGCCACCACAGATAATTTGACCATCTTTGCTCATTAAAGACTTTCCTGGATGATGCTTTTGCACTAGATATAGATTACAATCAAGTGTTGACTTTTTTAAATTATCTCATTATTTAGTTTTTCTATTTCATTACTAGGTCTAAATTGCCTCCGTCCCAAGTTGTTGGAATATGTTGCAGACCTGAAATGCAGGAATGAACACATAAAATGATTAAAGCTGACCAGACAAAACACTAAATATCTTAGGTTCATTCTGTCTGAAATTAAATACAATAATAACTATATACAATAAATAAATAAATGTAAGAAACACTGTGTATTTACCATACTGTCCCAACTTTTTGTGATTTGATTAATTTGCTGCTGCTTTCTCATTTCTTACACGTTTTATTATCTCTCTCTTCTCTCTTTTCTTGATCCTTGATTATTATTCTGTTATGGTTGACATAATAGGCATTTGTATATATCCCTTTGCACACACGTCCCTCCACCCTGCACATGTTTCAATGACCTCCCTTGAATCAAGGTTTTGTGAATCGGAGTCTGTTTACAGATGGTTTACAGTTTGGCTTGCCCGCCAGTGACTCACCCTAACCCTAACCAGTGTCCTTAGCTCTATCACTGAACACCGGTCCTGAAAGTACCCTGGCTACCTGCAACTCAAGTCAGCCCAGGCTCCCCTCCTGGAGCCGGCTGTGTGACATGTGAATATACCGTGAGGGGGATTTGGTAGGTGGAATTGGATATGTGTGTCTGTGTCTGTGTGTGTGTATGTGTGTGTGTGTGTGTGTGTGTGTGTGTGTGTGTGTGTGTGTGTTCTTTACTTGCAATATTGTATATATAATGGTTTTGTTTCCTCTAGTAAAGTGTGTATATAGCCTTGTGTTTGATTTCACAAAGATCGATCAGTGGAGCAAAGAGTCTTCCACACACCTGCCTGTCATTCATCTCCAATCAAGGTCTGTATTAGAACGCTTGTATTCCCTCAAGAACTCACCAGATCGTCAGCTTACATTAATGGAATCCTCGTGTTTGACTAAGCTATCGTTAGTTTTCAGGCTCCCAAGCCTCTTTGCTTTTGTACTCCTGGTATTGACTTTATTTTTTCCCTAGTTCCTATCACCATCACTTCATTCACTTGGATTCATACTATCAACTCTCTCTCGCTTTCATATCTGTTCCATCTCACACACTACTGGATGTCTGACCCTAGTTAGCTCACACTCTGGAGAGATCCACACACCTTGCATGCTCCACTATCTTCCTGACATTAGTCCCTACCTGCTGTTACCTCTGTTACCTCTACTTCCTGGTCTCCCATAGTTCTCTGTATCTGTGACCACCCAGGTCACACAGAAAAAGCATCGAGTCACCTCCTCAACCTGCACTAGGGTTGAGTGAGCAACTTAAGGACCATGATGATAACGTTGACCTCCAGGCCCTGATAAATCTGGCTTTTTGCCTGGATGGAAACCATTGTGAATGTTAGCAGTCTGGATTCAGCTGTTTATGCCTTCTCATCCACATCCACATGGAAAGAGGGCCTGGCTCCCCATTTCCTGGATCCTGTCCCCATGGATACCTCAGAGCCCATGCAGCTGTGTCAAGCCAAGTTTTTCGCCAAAGAACGCTCTAGACACCTTCAGAGAGGCCTCTGTCTGTATTAAGGCGAAATTGAATCACCTTCCCGATCTCTGCCCCGTGCTCTCAAATGGGGGAGCTTGTCAGTAGATGTGGGGGAACTGGGGAGCACTTCTTCTGAGCCCCCACTTTTTGGAAAATCTTGACTGCAGCTACCAGCTGTCTTGTGGTTACTCCATCAGTGTACTAATCGACCCTGGAGCAGAGGACAAATTTATTAATAAAGACTTTGCTGCCAAACTGGGAGACATGCTGGATCTGGGAGATCAAACTGCATCCATGTACTTTTTCACATGAAACCCAGATCTATCATGACCTCAAGGACCAGGCAAGACCCTGTCTGCTCACTGGCCATATGATTGTGCCATTGACCTGCTTCCTAAACTTCTCTATCTACCAGCCACTAATATAACCTAACTCAACCACAGAGAAACCATGGAGGAGTACGTTATGGACTGTCAGGCTACTGGTCTCATTCACCCATCCACATCTCTTTTATTAGGCCCTACCAAGGCCTCAATCAGATAATGGTCAATAACAAATACCAACTTCCACTCATCTAATCTGCTATTGATCTTTTAAAGGAAGTGGCCATCTTCACTAAGCTGGACCTCCATAACGTTCACTTTCTGTCTAGATCAAAGAAGGAGATGTGTGGAAGGCAGCCTTCAACACTACCTTAGGGCACTTTGAGAACCTGGTCATGCCTGGTCATGTTTTCAAAGCACTGGTCAATGATGTCCTCTGAGACTTAAAACATTTTTACAAATTCTCAATGACCTTTTAATATTTTCCAGATCTGAGGAGGAGTATACTTGATGTGGTTTGCCTCTGCACCTGCCTCCTTGATTTATCCATAGCTGAGTCCTTATTGTTTTACAGTTGCTTTCGTTCAGTCAGTCCCCTTGTTCACTGACAAGCTTAGGAATATAAAGGAAACTGGGAGTGTCATTGAGAAGGCGTTGTAAAGCCTTTGAGTTCACCATTACGGAAGAACACAGTTTATGAAAGCATGATTACAAACAGTCAGAGGAATCCTAAACAGTTATTCACCAGGCTGGCTCATTAAACCACAAGCCCCCTCGCCCACTGACAGTACTGCAGAGAACTTCAACAGCTTCTTGACTTGAATTCACTCAATTCACTGTTCTTCACACTGTTTTTTACCTCAACTACTGTTACTGTCCCACTTACCCACAGTCTGAGGTCATACATCTTCGTTTCCCAGAGGTCTCACAGCAAGAGGTCGAAGACATTGTCAGGAAGATGAAACCCTCCACATGTGTCCTGGTGAAAGAAAACATCTCTGCTATAAGCCCTCTGGTCACAACTGTAATAAATCAGTCTCTCCAGGCTGGGTTTGTACCATCTTCTCTAAAGACAGATATAATTAGATCACTTCTCAGAAAACCCACTCCATTCCAAGTCCTTGAAAATGATTAGTCCTTTTCTCTCAAATATACTGAACAGGTAGTTGCTGCTCATCTTGAGGATCATCTGAAACATAACCTCTATGAAAAATTCATTCTGGTTTTCACTCTGCTCATAGCACAGAAACAGCTCTGCTAAAGGTCACTAATGACCTTTTGATGGCAGCAGACACTGCCTTATCTTCCCTCATACTCGTAGATTTGTCCACTGCAGTAGATAGTGTTGACCATGGTATTATCTTACACCAGCTTTATCATACCATAGGACTCATGGATACTGTCCTAAATTGCTTTAGTCCAATTTAACTGGCAGAACAGAGTACATAAGTTTGGGAAGTAAGAATACACACTGTGACCTGCGAAGTTCCCCAGGGTTCAGTCCTGGGACCTATCCTTTTTACTTTATACATGCTTCCCCTGGGCCATGTTATTCGATGCTATGGAATTTCATTCCATTGTTATGATGATGATGTGCAACTCTACCAAACCGATGTATGCACCTCCACAGCCTCCTCATCATCATTGTCGACATCATTAACCTCATATTTGCGACATCTGTCTGTCTATACCATCTGATATACAGATGAAACAAAACTTCCTTCAGTTGGATAGTGCTGAGGCAATTATTGTTGGCACCACATATCAGATCCAGTCAACCTTCATAGCCAGTATTACATTGTCTGGTCACAATATTCCACTCTCCTCATGAGTCTGTAATGCTGGGTTGAGATTTGATCATCAACTCACTCTAAAGACCCATATTAAGCACCTCCGCAAGATACCATTTTACCACCTCAGTAACATTGCTAAACCTCATCCTACTCTTACTGCATCTGATGCTGAAAAATGGTTCATGCTTTAATTTCCTCCGGGCTCAATCACTGCAAAGCACTTCTCATTGGGATTCCTGGCAAGTTCTTTAAAGGCTTCAATAGAATCCTAGATTAGAAATACATAAATGTGATTGTATCACATCCATCCACTGGCTTCCTATCTATGTCAGGACTGTATATATCCTTTCACTCCTCACCCACCAGTGCATCTATTATAATGCTCCAATTTACCTAAAATAACTCTTTACCCCTCTGACCTTATCTGAGCTTATAACTATTGCCCCTCAGGTTCCATATCGTCTGTCAGAGAAAACTAATCTTAGAACTGACTATTTGTCAAGGCAGAGAAGTCCAAGTTCTACATGGATACCGTCACCTTCCTGGGATACGACATTCAAGAGAGCACATCCATGCAGATCCAGGCAGTTTTCTACTCCCTTGTGTCACAAGAAGCTGCAATATTTCCTGGGTTTTGCAAACTTCTACAGACGCTTCATACAGGACTAAATCAAGGTGGCATCACTCGGCTGACCTTGACCAACTCTCTGTTTCACTAGTCCCCTAAAGCAGACAAAGCTTACCAGTGTCTGAAAGGCATGTTCACCCATCCTAGTTCAACCCAACCACAGCAAGCAATTCAATATGGAGGTAGACACTTCAGACTCTGGTGTTGGGGTCATTTTGTTGCGATCCAGCCCCGATAACAAACTTGTGCAAAACCACTGTGCCTTCTTCTCCCATTGCCTCAGTCCTGCCAAACAGAAGTATGATGTGGGTAACCAGGAACTTTTTAGATGTGAAAATTGCACTTGACGAATGTGGAAAGCTGCCCTTTGTCGTCTGGATTGTTCACAGGAACCTGACCTGCATTCATACGTCAAAGAGGCTGAACTCACAACAGGTCAGATGGGCATTGTTTTTCTTAAGGTTTAACTTAACAATCACCCTGGGAACATTGATCCTGATGCCTTGCACTGTCAGTTCTCCTCTGAAGAGCAATGCACACCATCCTGACTTTTAATGTCTCACAGATAAAGCTAGTTTGCTCCTCTAACCTGCAATTGGTGTGGGTAGGTATGTGTTTGTTTTCACAGAGATCGACTGGCAGAGCAAGCAGATTACCTCACCAGTCTTCTAAATATCATCCACACACTCCAATCTTCAACACACTTGTTCATCAATCATCTCAAATCAAGCTCCTTATAAATACACTGGTTTTCACTTAAAAACTCACCACAGTGATTCCACTCTGTCTTATGCTCTTTAACTGTTGGACATTTTTCTCACCAGCTACTTGCTGAATCATGTCAGACAGTCCACCACGAGCAACCAAAAACTGTATGTCCTTAAAAAGAAACATTTATTCATTTTTATTCATTACCAGGGACAGTCCAGGGGCCTTTCTGGACTAATTGTCCTACTGGGGCTTATTAAGTAATTTTGTGCTATAGTAAAGAACAAAGTCTTTAATTGCATTATACTAACTGTTGATTTGCTAGGTTAATGAATGGCTTTTTTTGTATCTTATATAATTATGATGGCTAGCAAAAACATATAGCTATGAGCTATTATTACTTTGCCTGAATCATGCTAAAAAATATTTTCCCAGTAAGGTCAGTATGATGATGATTTTTAAAACACATAAAAAGGAAGTCACATAAAAAGTCACATGCAGAGCTAGTCTCTCTCTTGCCTATGCTACTGATTGTGAAATTGGTTAGATTTGAGCTATTATTGTGGTATTATTACCAGTATAGTGCATACACCTTATTCAGAATAACGTCATACCATTTTGCTTTTTTTTTCAAATTTTGTTATGTTCTGGCCTTGTGCTATAGGCTTCTAAATTTTACAATTTGTATTGTTCCCCATTCTGCACTCAAGTGTAGACAAAGTGAACAATGTAAGCAATAAAGGCTAAAATATTGCATTTACATAAGTACTCAGACAATTTACAATTTGTAAATTCGAACTCTGTTCCAGTCACTGAAAAACTACCCACAGTGTTATGCTGCTACCATGCAACACTATAGGGTTGGTATTATAGAGGTGATGAGCAGTGCCTGGTTTCCTAAATATATTATGCTTAGAATTAAGGCCAAAGTTCAATCATCTTTTCATCAGAGCATATAATCTTGTTTTTCACAGTCTCAGAGTCCTTTCAGGGTGTGTTTTTGCCAAGTCCAGACCTTTCATGTGTATTTTATTGAGGAGAGGCCTTTGTCTGGCCACTCTGCCATAAAGCTCACATTGGTACTGTAGTGATGGTTGACCTTTTGGAAGTTTCTCCCATCTGCACACAAAAACTTTTAGCTCAACCAGAGTGACTAATGGGTTCTTGGTCAACTGTCTTTTCCCTTACTTATTTGGTGGGGCAACTGGATTTGGTTGGTCCAATCTTCATCCATTTAAGATTGATGAAGATTACTGAGCTCTTGGGAACTATCAATGCAGCAGAATTTTTGTAGCCTTCTCCAGATCCACACAATCCTGTCTCTAAGCTCTGCAAATTGAGACCCCTAGTAATGGCTGTAGTGAAATTACATTGTGAGTCATGTAATTCTGCTCAGCAATCCAGGGTAAAATTTTTATTGGCTTTTTACTGCCATGTGCCTCCGTAAATTGGGTCTAATGATGCCACTGCATCAGACCCAGAGTCGTACCAGCCATGTAATGAAACAGATTTTTGTTTTTCACCCAGGCAGCTCAGAGGTGATCAGTGGACGCAGTAGGTGCAGCTGGGCCCAAAATTGCTTTGTTTAACTTGCTTTGTGAACATATCAGTTTGGAAGTGGACACTTCAGAAATGTTGCTTCCTGAGTCTATAATGTTTGTTTGGTGTGTTAGGTAATTTTTGTTACTATGATGTGTGTGAGTCAGTGAAATCAGAAATTGTGTATTTGACCTCAGCTTCAGATGAAAATAGAACACAGATCTTGGATAAGCCTGCAGCCATACTAGTGCAGACCTTTCTAATTTAGGGTTATCATCAAGCACCATTGGTTCTGGAACAAAATTCAGAGCTGTTGTTGTTTGCTTGTGTTGCTTTCTCAGCTGATAAAATGCAGTTCTTTGGTTCTTTCCTCAGGGTTATGTTAAATACAGTTTCTGTTGTAAACAAAGTAAATTACTTTTTACTGCTAAATTCAGTTAAAAATGAATTAAATTGAATGCAGTTAGGACCACCTAAATTATCGTTTAACTGCATAATAAGTTAATTGCCTTAAAAAATATGCACATTTTAAGATGTATTTCTGAAGGTCAGGGTTAAAAGTCAGTTTGTCAGTATGTTTTCTTGTAATACAGAAATTGTTTTAACAGAGCAGAGTTGTTGATTTCTGCCATAAATGCAATGTGGCATGTAATGTATAATTACTTATTTAATAAAGCATAAATTACATGACAGCAAATTACTGGTACAATCAGTTTAAAATGGTACAGTTAAAACAGTGCTCATAATTTAATTATATTTTCAGCTAACTAAACTTTGAGGCAGCAGGAAAGACAACAACTGCTATCTAATGAAAACCACAGTAATGTAACTGGAGACCACAAGACAGTTCTACAGCAAACCATTAAAGGGAATGCTGAGTACTGATGACTGACTGAGTGTGACATCACCTCAGTCAGTGTTGGTGCAACTGCTGGTAGACTTACATTATATTATGTAGATTTACATTATAATAAACAAATACGTTAAATCACAGCAAAACAATGCATACAATCTAGAGAACACAACACATCTCATAAAGGTTGAGACAGGGCAATAAGAGGCTGGAAAAGTTAAAGGTACAAAAAAGAAACAGCTGGAGGACCAAACTGCAACTCATTAGGTCAATTGGCTATAAGTCATTAACATGACTGAGTATACAAAGAGCATCTTGGCTCTTAGAAGTAAAGATGGGAAGAGGATCACCAATACAACTAATTCTGCGCCGAGCGATATCAAAATGGAGTTTGACAGTGTAAAATTAAAAAGAGTTTGAACATATCATTATCTACAGTGCATAATATCATAAAAAGATTCAGAGAATCTGGAAGAATCTCTGTGTTTAAGGGTCAAGGCCGAAAAACCATACTGGGTGCACGTGATCTTGCCCTTAGACGGCACTGCATCACATTCAGGCATGCTTCTGTATTGGAAATCACAAACTGCTCTAAGCAGTATTTCCAGAGAACATTATCTGTGAACATAATTCACTGTGCCATTCGCCGTTGCCAGCTAAAACTCTATAGTTCAAGGAAGAAGCCATATCTAACCAAGATCCAGAAGCGCAGATGTCTTATCTGGGCCAAGGCTAATTTAAAATGGACTGTGGCAAAGTGGAAAATTGTTCTGTGGTCAGACGATTAAAAATTTGAAGTTTTTTTATGGAAATCAGGGACGCCGTGTCATTCCGACTAAAGAGGAGAAGGACGACCCAAGTTGTTATCAGCTCTGAGAAACCTGCATCTCTGATGGTATGGGGTTGCATTAGCGCGTATGGCATTTGCAGCTTACACATCTGGAAAGACACCATCAATGCTGAAAGATATATCCAGGTTCTAGAGCAACAGATGCTCCCATCCAGACGACATTTTCGTGCATTTTCCAACATGACAATGCCAAACCACATACTACATCAATTACAGCATCATGGCTGTGTAGAAGAAGGGTCCGGGTACTGAACTGGCTAGCCTGCAGTATAGATCTTTTACCCATAAAAACATTTGGTGTATCAAATCGGAAGATACGACAAAAAAGACCTAAGACAGTTGAGCTACTAGAATCCTACATTAGACAAGAATGGGTTAATCAACCTATCTCTCAATTTGAGCAACTTTTCTCCTCAGTCCCCAGACGTTTACAGACTGTTGTAAAGAGAAAAGGGGATACAGTCTCACAGTGGTAAACATGACCTTGTCCCAATTTTTTTGAGATGTGTTTTTGTCACGAAATTTAAATTCACCTAATTATTTTCTTTACATGATACATCTTCTCAGTTTAAACATTTGATATGTCATCTATGTTCTATTCTTTGTTAAATATGTAATTTTGAAATTCCACATCATTGCATTCCGTTTACAGTATGTACTTTGTCCCAACTTTGGAACTTTGGACTTGGAATCGGGTTTGTAAATAAACTATGAAATAATTTACAATGTTATTTTACTTGGGGAAAAAACTATTATTTTTAAAGTTCCATCCCTCACAACATTACTCAGACCACATCAGAGGGCAATAACTCCCTCCATCATACATTTGACTAAGCATAACATAAGATCCACAGTGACTATGTGGTATGTTCTGGTAAGCACATTTTTCCATTATCGTATTCAATATTTTTTTTCACTATTGTCTTATATATGATCATTTTAGATTTAATTATATTCTTCTGAATTTTACATTTACATTTTACTTTACTTTAGTCTACATATTATTATACTTTATTTAAATTATTACATTTACATATGTTCTCTCTGTTAATAATTATTTAGCCTCTGTTTAATACATACATGAATGCATTAATTAGATATCATTGTTTAATTCCAACATATAATTTCTAGGCCAACAAAGGAGTAGTAACTCGGGAGAATATTTTTTGTCATATCTCTACTCACAAAGTGGGATAACTTTGTAGAGGGCAGCCATTCAGTACAGATTACATACTTATTCACCTCACACCTATAAGCAACTGACTATTTCAAGATAAAGTATAGGTTAGATACGTTTGATCAGTTTGATAATGAGCTCGAAACATGGAATCTTCAGACTCTGCGTTGTTATACTTTTCCTCTTCTCTGCTTTTGATATTACTGACTTTTAAATAATAGGATCAAATGTTCGTATGTAAAATATAACCCTAAATGCACAAAATTTAACCCTAATCTTGACCACAATCCAGCTACAGACTAAACCCAGCTCCTAACTGCACCCTGAAATGTTGTTTGTTTTTACTGGCTTTATTTCACCCAAAAACGGTGAAAAATCTAATACCATTTGGCAGACAATATTACAAGATTCTTGTAGTGGACTCTCTGTGTGTGTGTGTGTGTGTGTGTGTGTGAGTGTGTGTGTGTGTGTGTGTGTGTGTGTGTGTGTGTGTGTGTGTGTGT
>JAUZST010011097.1:0-12087 GCA_034779995.1 Parotocinclus haroldoi | reverse complement strand
AGATAGATAGATAGATAGATAGATAGATAGATAGATAGATAGATAGATAGATAGATAGATAGATAGATAGATATATGTATTTGGTTCAATTTGTGTGGTATTTGCCAATAAAGTATGAAATGTCGACAACTATAAATCACACATCATGTGGTAAACAATAAACTGGCCTAATCCTATTTTAATAAGTAGGTGTTATCTCTCACTTTATTTTCTCTAATGCTCCTATGGTTGGAGTCAATGCAAATCCCAGTAGTAAAGAAGAAGGCACAACATACATATTGTAGCATTGCTGAACCATTACAGAAGACATACACAAGGAAATATTTACAATTAACACAAATCCTTACCTGCTGTGGTATTATCTGGGCAGTCTTGGAAGCTTCTGAAAGGAAAGGGGAGGGCATATAAATTAGCTTTTCAAATATTTATAGATTGTATAGAATTTCAAATCTTTGTATTCTATATATAAATCTAACATTTTGAATTTGAAAGTTTAAGAATGAAGATAGTAATCACAGTAATAGCATTCAGTGTTTTATAGAGCAGCACAAACTACTCAAAGCTTGAAAAGATACCATAATGCAGACTTCAGAGGTGGAATTACTATTTAATAGGGTCCTACATGGCAACTAAATCCAAACAGTTGAATTACAGTGCTACTAAGTTTGACTTTAAAGAGGTCATTCTGACACAAGTGCTTACAATTTCGGACAGGATGTAACGTGTCATACACGCCCACGACAAGCTGAGAAAGACATGCAAAATCTTCCTGACGTACAAATGTTTGGACCAGTGAACTGTAATGTCAGATGAATACTTCATACAAAGCTGATTACTTACTAAACAGAAACTACAGCATTGTTGCTTGTCATGTTTCAAGCAACAACTGTGATGAGAAAAACCCTCATGGCTGTCTTAAGCTTTCAGGTTATGTTTTCAGCTTTCTTTCATGCAGTGGCAGCTGGATACATGTTTCTGATGACACATCCACCAATATCATTTGTGTTTGACATTTCTCCATAATACCTGACATTAGTCAGATTGTGTATCTTGCCTGCTACATGTACAGCCAAGTTGCACAGGAAGAGAGATACAGAGATATTCCTATGTCGCAACCAGCTACAGAGCATCCATGTAAAAAAGCTGTTTAGTAAAGTAAGGAAAGCTGCTGTTTTCTCAACTTGCCCTTGCTCATTGATTGCCAGGCATGTTTGACCATTGTGATCAGAGCTTGGTCCTCACTAAGGCGAGCATAGTGATAAGGGTCATGGCCAAAGAGGTCCACAGCGGTAACATCTGCCTTATGCTTCAGTAAAGCCTCTACTACTTCACGACAACGGTGCTCACAAGCCAAGATCAGTGCAGTCCTACATGCAAACACACAAGGACACAAAGAGCAGCATATTAGAGACAAGCACAAATACACAGTGATGACAACTGTTCCAATAAAAAGCTATTCCAAATCAGAAAGATTTGTTACAGTTTAGACAATGCAAAATAAAAAATGCAGCATGTCTTATGTTAATTTCATTACAGACAGTATGAACCCAATACATGTCATGTTTAGTTAGGTTAACTTAATTTCAGTTGTTAATAAACATCAATCTCTGCATTTCCGCCCCCAAAAAAGTTAGGACAAGGCAATTTAGGGCTGGTGATGAGGTAAAAACATGTGTTTTTAACAGCTGATTGTAATCATGATTTGGTACAAAAACAGTATTCACAAAAGTATTTGATGATTAAAGGAAGGCAGAGAATTAAAAAGTTTTTCAACAAATATGTGATGGGATTATTTAAATGTTCCTCAAAGAAGACTGCAAAGGTTTTTCAAATTTCTCCATCAAAGGTCCATATTATTGTTAAACAATTCAAGGAATTCCAGGTTTGGAAGAAATAGACACGGAGTGGACCAAAGATGAAAAGGACAATCCAGACAATTATCAGAAACCAGAAGTCCAAAAGCCAGGGTCTGGCATGGTATGGGGCTGTGTCAGCACCCTTGGCAAAAGTCATTTACAGTTCTGTGATGCCAGCATTAATGCAAAAAAGTACATGGAGATTTTAGAGAAACACATGCTGCCTTCAAGATGTCATCTTTTTGAGGGATGTTCAGACATTTTTCAACAAAACTACAGGTAATTATCTAGTCTGCCTGCAGTCCTGACCTATCTCCAGCAGAGAATATGCGGAAAACTTTGAAACATAAAATTCACCAAGAACAACCCTGCGACGTGTTTGCAGGAAGAATAGGGACAAAATAATAACTGTCCACATTACAAAGTGGTAAATGCTTTACCATCCCAAGTTTTTTGTAATCTGTTGCAGGTCTAAAATGCAGGAATGGATATTTAATAACAAATTAAATTAAGTTGACCAGACAAAACATAAAATATCTCAGGTGCATACTGTACTGCATTTTCTGATTTGGGCTTGTACATGTCTTCTTGTCTTCTCTATAGTTATTTAGTAAAAACATTTAATACTTTCTGCATATCTTATCTGACTGTCTGCCATCCTTTTTATTCACTAATCAACTAACCACAATGATTTTAGCTTGTCTTTATGTTTTATCATTGTGGTGCATTTTATCTCCTTTGTTTTCTTATCAGCACTTCAGCATTGCAGCAGCTTATTCTTCAATCATGGACACACAAAAAGTCTCAAACTGAAACTGTATTATTGTTCACTCAGTACAAGGAAAACAAATCTCAGTGGTGGGCAAATCGCCAGCTGTATTATGAGGTGAAGCACTTATTCATCATTCCCTAGCTGATGAGGGAATTCTGTTCAAATTATATATATATATATATATATATATATATATATATATTATTATTAATCATTGATATAAAAAGCATAAACAATACAATATGGCACACCCCTAATGGCCACTGATCACATTTAGAGCCTCTCAGTATTATATGTTTTTAATGTTTTATATATTTTACAGCTCAGTTATGTCACAGCCAGCTCATGTACGTTTCTCTACACATATTTAATGCGAATCGTGTTTGTATTTTGTATTCGTATTTTGTAGGTTTTGCTTTATATTCTGGCTTGCAGTCTAAATGAAGTATATACTCAGATTTCATTTTGTACTTCCTGGATTATTTTATCTTGCTGGCATTGAGCAAAACTGGATAACAGTTTCCTTGTTTTGAAACCTTTTGCAGTGTTTTAGAACATAAAGCTATAAGACTACATAATATATTTGCTTTGTCTACCACTGACAATAAATAAAGCTGATATGAGAGCTTCTTCATGTTGTTAATGAACAATATGGGCAGTATGTTCAAGTTGGTAATTTTTTCTTCTGTCCACCCAGGAATCCTAGCAACTACCGTTTTAGCAGTACAAAATCAAATGTATTTGATCTTACTATCAGAGCTCACGGCACTCAGACCTAAGACAAGCTGGGAACATTAAAACAGTTTTACACATTGTAAAATACACTGCTCACAAAAATTAGGGGATATGTCATATGAGGATACTCATATTCAGTATTAAAAGTATTTCCTACTTCTTTACATTAAAGTATCTACAGTCAGCCCACAGTTAGATAAACATTTATGCAATGTAGTTTAGAATCTAAAGTAAGACAAGTAAAGGACATACTTATTTTGTTTGTCTCGGAGATTGGTTGGTGCTCCGCAGTTTATAAGGTGATGACAAGCTCTGGAATGACCCATTTTTGCAGCTAGCAGCAAGGGGGACCAACCATCCTGGTGAGGATAGAAAGGTTCCAAATAAATAACGTAAAGGTTTATCAGATTCACCTAACCACATAGATGAAACCGAGAAGTTGAGGGCTAAAGCCCTTGCTCAAGGGGCCATCGGCATGGCAGTCAGGAATTGAACTTTTAGACTAGTAGACTAGCAGCCCTGACCCCTTGACAACCTTGTCCAGTTCTATAGAAAAACACTGGTTTCAAAGTGTTCTACTGTAACTACAAATCTAATGGTATTGTGCTATAATATATACACAAATAAAAAAGGATTGCTGCAAAAAATAACATATACCTCTTATTCCTTGCATAGTATTTGTTATGGTCAATAAAAAATGCTTACAGGTAATGTCAGTGTGTTGTATTTGGTAAAGGTTCAACATGGTTTAAACATGGTTTTTGCAGATGTGTTTAACATTGAGGTGTGGCATTATTTGGTACAAACATCCCGGCCTTTGCAATCCACAATAATCATACATAGTGAGGGCTTGCTAAGCAAGCAGAACATCAAGATCTGGTCTGACTGGTTAATTTCACTCCTGTAGTGAGTAGTATCAGTTACTTAGTGCAGTATTAATAAGAATTGGTGCAGAGCCCTAGAACACTTGGGCACATACAAGCATACACATGGATATAAAGAGAAAGGTTTCGTTTTTACCTTGTCAGTTGCACTTACAGATGCACCACCTCCACAGAGTAATTTGACAATAGTAGTGTGACCTGCATATGCTAAAAAAAATGCAGCCATTACTATCCACAGACACTCCACCAAGAAGACTAAATACAATTCTCTACGATAAACTGTAGAGATTCAATAGGAAATCTTAAGATACAAGGTGGTTAACAAATACCATTCAGAATTCTATTAAGAGAGAAACATACAGAGAAATTTCAACAGAATTTTATCGTCAAGTGAAATGTTTTTTTTCTGAAATTTATAAATAATCACCCACTAACAAAAATTACAAATATGGCTTTTGTATTACAATCACATTTTTATGCGAAATCATCCAATACATCTGAAAAAAACATCTGACTGATAATACAACTGCATACAGCATAATACATCATCATAGTCGTTACATGAATAAAGTAATAGTTATGATTAATAATTCATCCCTGAACAGAAATTAACAGGTCTTAACCCCTCCTTCATGGCAGAATCACACACACACACACACACACACACACACACACACACACACACACACACACACACACACTGTGGTAATGTAGCATGTCGTGCTGAGGGGTTCAACACTTTTGTCTCTCACTGAAGTATGATGCAATACATTTTCTAATTTTACTAATCAATATACTGACTGAGGATGTCTAGCTACAAAGATTGTGACCCATATGTTCCATAGGAACCCTATCAGAAAATACTATACAAGCTATTACAACACAAGCTTCTAATGGATAATGTCAATATAGTGATGATTAGGTTCACATGCATTTAATAATCTGATTAACTAATACAGATAGACTGTAGAAAATCAGATTTTGTCAGTACGCTGAACAATGAATATACATGCATTTAGGTAATCAGACAATGGGAAATCCTCGGGTTTACATGACTCGGGTAATAATCAGATTTCTACTTTGCAACCAGTCAATAATTGCACAGAGGAATGCAACATAAACTGAAAAACGTAATATTTAAATAATTTCATCGAGCATATATGGCATTTTTCGTGTTGTTCGACATTGAAATGTTTGACATTTCATTCTAGGGGTTGCCAGATCGAACAAGATTAACAAGCAACCAGGTCTATGGAAACAAGTTGCGAAGAAACAAAATCTATGAAATAATGTGGACCTGGCTAATTCTGTTGACCACTTCTGGGCTACGTTTGCATGCTTGCGAAAATGGAGAAACCCGGCTGAAATCAAAGTATATATATATGATATAGGATAGGATATGTGCTAAGAGATCTAATTACTGAGCTAAAATCCAACTCTCTTTATCAGATTTCTTCATCTGATTCCTAGGCCTTAATCCGATGGGAGAAATTGGAGTACATGGTTTAAAATGACCACTTGAATCATCAGGTAACTGTAGAAATCCAATTACGATTAGATTATGAAGTGCATGTGAATACACTCAATGATTATTTATCCTGCAGTATTAAGCTAAGCACGGGTGGTAAATTCAAATCCTATTCATCTCTTCACAAATGGTGAAATGGTGAAAGATCATTGTCTCACTTATGTCAGAATGTTAGATCCAAGAGATTGGAGACCTTCTTACCTGCTTCATGTAAAGCTGTCCTTCCTTGCAGATCTGTGCAGTCAACAGGACTTTTACACTGCAAAGTAAAATTCATCATGGTAAAACTTGACATATGACTTGAACACATCAATCATTAGAGATTAAATAACTGCGTCTGTTTTGTTGCTTTAAAGAGTTTGTGCACTGCACTTTAACAAAGAAGTTCAACAAAGAAAACTATACAAGTTAAAGCTTTTAAGATAATTCGTTCAACTCTCTAAAACATTTAATATGTTGAAATTTAAAAAAAAGAGTATGTCCTTAGAGTATATAATTCATTTTGGTAATATATTTTTTATATTAATAGGTCATGTCAAATTTGTCATTATTCACTCTGAAGTAGATCCGTGTTTCTCAGTGTTTACTGTACACTTAAGACATGTTGCTATGGGAGAGAAAACACTTGCTCTGACATTTTTTTCAACTCAAATTGTTTTATGAGGCAACAAAAGCAGACTCACAACAAGACTAAACTCACACAGTGTGCGCCAACTGAAAACGTGTAACAAGGCTAGGCTCTTTTGCCTGAGTAAGGCTCTTTTCTGTAGTGATTTTTTTTATAACACACATGACACCACATAACGTGCGATCCCAGGGAGGTTAACTTTCAGCCCTTTGATTTTCTAAATTGTTTGTACATGAAAGCAATGCTTGCTGTACCTGTAACAGTCGCTGCACACAGGCAGAATGACCGCTTCTTGCAGAAAGATGCAGTGCTGTTTTACCTACAGAAGAAGATTATATCCTGAGTGAGGCATGCATATGGATCGCCTTTTTGAAGAACAGTTGTGAAGGGGATTGTGGCGAGATTATTCTTACCAGTGCCATCTGTGGTGTGTAGGTTGACACCATGAGCAAGAAAAACATTGAGGCTATTTATTAGGCCCTTGCTGGAAGCTAGGTGAAGCCTGTATGAAAGAGATAAAAAATATTTATATCTGTTAGCTAAGTGTCTATAAATGTGTATATGTCTGTAGCGTAATAGACTATACAACTTCTTCTGATGAGGCTTTTACCATAGTATGGATATCACTAAAATAATGGATATTTTATTAGGGGAGATTTCATCCTAAAGTGTCCCCTAGTTTTTGTGGGCGGTACATATTTTACCCGCTATATCTGTGTCGTGTTTAATTGGAGTCTCTATATCTACTCTATCTACTTTTACGATTTGTGATGATGCTTTAGGTCATATTTATTCCGAAATATAGACGATTATAAAGGTTTCGCAAACCTTCGAGCGCCACTATAACAATAAATGAGGATAAAGAACTTAATACCAGTTGCCATTCTGTGGTTTGACCTGATGAGCGCATACCTCAGAGTGATTAAAATTCCTTCTCACCATTGTACAAGTCTGATCAGCAGCTACAGGAAATAACTCTCTTGATTCTAAAGGCAGATCTATGAGTTATTAAAACGAGAGTTCATATACTTTTACTAGACAGAACTATGAATGATTAATCTGTGTGCTCCATAAAGTCTTGTATATAGTCAGTTCAGGCAGAAGGATTTTTTTTGGATGAACATCATGTTAATGAGTTTACAAGCTTTTTTCATACAGAAAAATGGGAGAAGCTGCATTGGCTGATAAAATAGTGTTCCTTTGATCTTTTCAGATATCTGTTCGTGTTGTAAGCAGAGGCACTGAGCCACGGATACGGATACACAGAGTGCAGTAGTATTTTTGTAAAAGCACACCACACCTTCAGATACACTAGGAAGTAACAATCAGAGAGGTGCTTTTCCAGAGCACATTAAAAATGGCATACACATACCATGTACATAAACTTCCTTATGAAACAGTGAGCACATACTTAGAAATGTTGAAAAAAAAACAAACACTCTCAGCCAATGAGCGGACAACTGCGCTTAAATAGGCTCAGTAGCTACATAAGCGAAATCTTCTTTACATTATCTGGACAAGACATAACTTGTGGTCTTCTGATCGATCGGCCACCAAGCATTATCAGCCGACAAATCAATGCCTTTCATTGGCGACCACAACAACCAATCACCTTTACTTTGCAGCGTGCAGAGGCCAAGTGTGCAGTGTTGTGTCCCGACAGTGGCAAATCGTAAACAAACATGTCTGCCGTGTGGAACTTTTACACGGTCTGTGAGAGTGATGTAAAGTTTGCATTCTGCAACACCTGCAACAAAAATACCTCGCGGGGGAAGCACATTAAAATGCAACACGACTAATTTAATAAGTCATTTAAAGAACAAACACTTGGCAGACTACAGTGAGTTTTCCAAGAATAAAAACAGACAACCGGTATGTGATCGGTATCGGTTCTCGGCAGTGATCGGCATTCGTGTGATCGGTATTGGATTCGGCAACATAAAACATGATCGGAGCGTCCCCAGACATAACCCTGTTCTACAAGAACAAACTAATAGAAGAATAAAAGCGTGTTCACATCCCTTTATAATGTAGCTGATATGAAAGTGTATATTAACTCAGCCATCTAAATCTTCATGCTGTTGCACATTCACTATTCTAACTGTAATCTAACGTGGAAGTTGACATTAGCTGGGTGTATGTCCCATTGTTCAGAATTACATAACCACAAAATTATTAATCACAATAAAGTGGAGTATTGTCAGGTATACAGTACTAAATCAACAATGCATGTGATAATTAACCCATTAATGTTCCTCTACAGGTCACTGTGTTTTAAATAGTGGTTCAAAATGTGCTCTACCAAAGGACTGAGCAGAATGTTAAAAGGTTAGGAAGAAATTAGTTAACCCACCACTGGGAAAGACCCAGGTTCGAGTTCCTGCTAGCCAGGTTGGGCATTACACAGACACAGATATTGGCTATATCTGAGAGAGAGAACAGAGGGATGGGGTTATCCCCGATCACCTGGTCATGCTTTATGATGAGTTGGCACCCCATCCAGGCCGGACCAATATCTGTGCCCAGTGAGGACTCTCCCTAACTAGGACAAGCAATAAACTGATGGTGCGTGGGAGATCTGTCTTTCAAAAGTATTTGCACAAGCTATAGGATTGTACATCTCTTTTGAGACTCCATGGGTTACTATAAAAAATGCTCTTTTGTTTGATTCATGATGCTTTATCGTGCTTAACTCATAAGACCGAATAAAATGCACTCATCTATAAAATGAAATCAACACTCTACAATTAAGAGTAGTAATAATAAGACATTACGCACGCAGAGTTGCCTTCAGCATCTAGTTTGGTGGCGACGGCTCCTTTTTTGAGCGCAGCAGCTACTTTGTCCACATCGCCATTTTCAACCGCTCTCACAAGACGCTCATCATATTTGCTCCAGTCTGTGCTCTGCAATGTCAGAAAACAACATAAAAATATGTAACAGATAACACAGATAACACAATTAAACAACCCATTAAGCTGCCTCGACATGCAAAGTCACTAAATAAACTGCTATCATGTTACCCAAAAATGCAAACAACAAAAACAAGTATCCTATAGTGATTTTTGGAGATATTTTGCTTATTGATATTGTTTGCTTCTTAAGCATCCTCCTTAATCAAAATACACTCGCATCCTCTGCAGGTTCTTTACTACTCCAGTCGGTTTCAACTTCTTTTGTGCCCTAACAGTGGATATGAAGATTTATACAATGCATTCGGAAAGTCTTTAAACTTAAGGTCTTTTCTTTTTCCACAAGTTTTCTCCCATCAATGTGTACTCAGTAATCCATAACAAGAAGGTGAAAACAGAATTTTGCAAACATATACATTTTTGACAAATAACTTAGTTTGTTGTGCTATATCACTTGAGATTGAGCTCTTGGGTTGGGGTCTCCCATTTTTCTTCGTCATCTACACCATGATTTATCAAATGGTATATTTAGTTAATAGGACAAGAGTTGAAAACGTACACAACTGTCTATACACAGTCTGACATATAACAATTCATATGATAACACGAACAAAGCCTTGAGAAGAAAAGAACTGCCCACCTGAAAAGCCTCTCCTCAGTAAAAAGCCTATCTGATGCTTTTTGGTGTAACTGTTTATTATAGCTTGTTCATTTTGGCATTCTAATGTTCTTCATGTTGAAAAATAACTAAGGGAATTTGCCACATATTTATAACGCAATCAAACAGGACTCAAGAGTTCAAAAAGCTTAGATAGACATAATATTCATTCATTCATTTTCTTATCTGCTTAACCCTGGTCAGGGTTGGGTATAAGCTGGTAAGCTGGTGCACACACACACACACACACACACACACACACACACACACACACACACACACTTAAGAAACTCCACTAAGCCTCTAACACACATCTTGTGGAAGTGGGAGGAAACAAAAGTACCCAAAGTACAGACACAGGGAGAACATACCAACTCTACACAGGTGAATTATGGGCTTGGGATCAAACCGGGGATGCCGGAGCTGTGAGGTGACCATGTTAACTGCTGCACCATAACATGCAGCATTGACTTTATAATATACTATAATATGAAATATCCCATAATTTCTGGGAGCAGTGTAGTACAAATTCTAACTGTTTAAATTTGGAACCTGCTTGTTTTTCGTTTCTTTGTTTTTAAATAGGGCACCATGGTGGTACAATGCTTTGCACTTGCCTCACTGCTCCAGAGAGCAGAGCCAGATTCGAGTCAGTGTACATATTCTTCCCACGTATGCGTGTGGGTTTCCTCCATCTACTCTGCTTTCTGCCCGCATTCTAAAACATGCATTAGGTCAGTTGGTGCCTCAAGTGTACTAGTGTATGTGTGCATGTACCCTGCAAAAGACTGGCATCCTGTCCAGGGTTGGTTCTCATCTTGTTCCCTATGTAGCCCCCTCCAACCGTGAGATGGATTAAGCAGGTATGGAATGTGAATAGCCTTTTAAGGCTTAACATTTGGAAGGATTATTCTTTACCCTTTTCACCAAGGGTGCCAATAATTTACAACACTGGTATAATAAACTGCTCAAATAACTCCTTCTTACATCCAAGCATCTTTTATATTTTTGTATCTTTTAGAATTACACAACACTTTGGAACCTTGAAACAGATGGGCTACAACAATAGAAGACCCCACCGAGTAACACTCCTATCAGCTAAAAACAGGCAACTGAGGCACACACCACACAAGATCTTAAACACTGTCTGGTCTGATTCATCCCAATTTCTGCTACGACATTCAAATGGTAGAATTTACGGTACGGCTGCTGCTAGTGGTGTAACGGTGTGGGACATCTTTTCTTTAGACACTTTGGGCCCAACAACAACCATTTGAGTGTTGTTTAAACACCACAGTCTACTGGAGTATTGTTGCTGACCATGTCCATATATTTATTACCGCATGTAGCATCTTGTGACGGCTACTTCCTGCAGGATAACGCGCCACATCAAAAAGCTCAATTCATTTCAAACTAGTTTCTTAAAAATGATAATGAGTTCACTGTAATCATATGGGCTTCACCATCACAAAATCCAATATAGGTATATTTGGGATATGGTGATATGGGAGATGAGCATTATGGACGTGCAGCCAACAAATCTGCCGCAACTGTGTGACGCCATCATAAACATTTGGATCAAAATATCAAAGGAATGTTTCCTGCACCCTGTTGAGTAAATGACAAAAAGATTTAAGGTATTTCTGATGGGAAAACGGTGTCCAAGCCCTATACTAGCAACATGTACCTAATAGAATGATTAGTGAGTGTTTATTACAGCTGGCTGGTTGAGCTAACTGCAATAGGAATTGCGGATATGAACCATTTAGATCATGAAATGTGCTGCAGACTTGCTTTTATTACTGGAACTTACATATTAGAAAAAATATACTGCTCACAAAAATTAGGGGATATTTAAAAACAAAATATGCCATAATTAAATACTGTGGATTACAGTTAATTGGACCACCGGTTAATGGGACCAGCCGCTTATTTGGACCAAATCCTAAAGTGCCGAAAGAAATCCTATTAAGTACATGTAATATTATTCGCTTATTTGGACCAAAATTCCACTTCATCGGACCAAAGAACGTGAGGGCGAATAAGAAATACGTAATATCCGTGAAGAAACTCTTCGTCTCTGACATAACTACCCGAAAACTCCTGAGTTTCTC
>JAUZST010011096.1:0-12089 GCA_034779995.1 Parotocinclus haroldoi | reverse complement strand
AGAGAGTGTTGGAGTCTGTGGAACGTAGTGACCTGGTTGGAGTGTAGTGTTGAATCAGATTGCAGAGGTATGGTGGAACTAGACCATGGAGGGGTTTATATGTCAGTAGTGGAATCTTGTATTTGATGCGTTTATGAACCGGGAGCCAGTGTAGTTGGGACAGAACAGGTGTGATGTGGTCAAAATTTTTTTGTTAAATAATTGGCCAAAATTAACACGTACAAAATATATGCATACTAGAAATGTAAAGATTGGTATCGGTAAAGCAGTGAAAAATGTCCATGAAATGGCTGCATTTATATGAGCCTAGGTTCAATTCAAATAAAAATCCACTCAAGGCTCCTGATACACTATACACATAAAAGCTTTTGTACACTTCTTCTCCATAACCAAACAGTGGCAGTAGAATGGGTTGTACCAATCCCCCAGTGAATCTCAATATGACAAAAATAAACAAAATACTAATAGAATTGGTTGCCCACTTTGTTGAGTTGAGAACTTGACTGGCTTGCCCAGAACCTTGATATCAGATACCTTGAGAATTCACTGAAATGCCAAAAGTGAGTCAGGAATTATTGTCTAACATCAGAAGCTGCCCTCACAGTCATGTTCCAAAGCAAAAAAAGAAAAAAGGAAAGCACTCCAGAAGGCTTTTCTAGTATCAAAGTTACACAGCAAACTCTGCACTAATACTCATGGAGTATTAGTTTTTGGGTGTCCACAAATTTTGGTATGTAGAGTATATTTATGTGTTTCAGTGCAATGTGTGTAGGAAAAAATGAAGTGTGGTTTGATGAGTTTCTCTCATGTGCTGATATGTCAGGTTTAGCAGTTTTATAGTACAATCACAGCACATTACATTTCTATGGGAGAAGAAAGAAGAAGAAACGTTCCGATGTCCTCGCTCCTTGCTGAATTGACTGGGACACGTCATGTTGAATTTAACTTAACAGCAGTTCTTTAAAATTACCCAATTTATAAGGTGTGCAGTAATTGGAACGAGTGTCAGATATGAGCTCTAGGGAAGATCGCATAAGACTTTGGAGAAATTGTTTCCAATTAGTCATCCAATTGAAACTGTCTTCATCTTCCACTTCTCTCTTTGTTGGACTTTTTTAACCTGCGTTACCTAACGGGATTCTTCCAAGAATTGCTTAGGCTTAAGTAAGTACGTAAGACAGAAAAGTTTGTTTTTCTTCTGATCTTTGCCTATGACATGCTTCAGCAGGTAGCTAGTGGTTTAACTTCGATACATAATTTCTCTTGAGTTGAAGTCTGTACTCAGCCCCCTTTGTCCTCCCCACAGAGGGTTATCTACAGTATTCAGAGGGCTATTTATTCACCCTGCTGCGATACACACTTCAGGAGTTGTTTGTCTGGTTGGGATTCGGCTACAAGGCTATTTCTGTAACAGTTGTTGGTCCAGAAGAAGGTCATCCCTGGTGGCTGTTTTCTGATTCCTCTTATTTCCTGTCAGCATTGGTATATTTTTGTAGATCCTCTCTACCTGGCTCTAAACGTTATCGCCATCGTGGTTAGAAAAATACGCAGCACAATTTTTCAATTGCCCCTAGGGGATGAATAAAGTTTTCTGAATCTCAATTACATTGATAGGCATGTCTTGCCCCTAAGAAAGAGACCCAGCACCAATAAAACCAGGCTTAAAATGTATTTTTGCTGTTTTATTTTTTAATGGATATTTTATATATAATATTTTAACAACAAAAATACACTGATTCCCTCTTGCCTCACAATTGGTATGATCCACTTTCCCTCTCCTTCAAAGGCTTGGGAACAATAGTCCAAAATTATGTTAAGGTAGAAAAAAAAATGTTAAAAAAAGATAAATAAATAAAATTTTAAAAAGGATGGGCTGGTCTCATTGGGTCATAAGCACCCCTAAAGCTCTAGTCCTAGAATCCTAGTCCTAGTCCTCCTGGTTCCTTAATTTTTTAGGATCCCTCACTGTTTCTTTCCATTGCTTGTTTAATTGAGTTCAGTGCTGGGACGTTCTGCTTTGCTCATGAGTGTCTTTACACCTGCATTTGTTTGGAAGGAATATCATTCAAGATTTATTGATGCATCCTCAACAATCCAGATTTGTAAATCACAGAAAGTTGAATAAGTTCATCTGGACACGTGTTTTTGTGGGTGTAACGTTTCGGCAATTATCTAAGGCACATCTTCAGCTAGTTGGCTAGTTTGCATAATAACCAATACCACCACCGCTGCATAACAATGGTACCGGGGATCAGTTTAATATGATAATTGCCAAGGTCATTAATTGCAATGGCCATGTGTAATATGCACATAAAAAATTTGCAAAATGGTGAGAAGTTTACTGTGAGGCTCCTCTCTTCAGGACTGGGCAATTCAGCATATCTTATATATGTTTTGCACTAATTTGACTGTGTTTTGCTGTTAATGCTAAGTGTACATTTTGCTCTAGGGTTTGATGCGGACCTGCCAACTGTGTTTAGTGGTCTGTCCAGACATCCCTCACTCAGACATCTCCACCTGGGCAAAAACTTCAATATCAAGACCAGGTACAGCTGTAAAACATGATATGTGTTTTAAGTCCATTACGAATACAGTAGAACCTTTTTCGTTTGCCCTTGTTGTTGTAAATTTCGGTTGTTGTCAAGTTTTTTTCTGCAAACTTTTTTCTGCTCACCCACTGTAACTGCCAGGAATGCATGTACTGTATCTTTAAGAGACCCTCAAATGGAGTGTGCAGTGTGTAGTAGCAAAGAGCGTTGTGCTGGACTAGATAAGACAGGATTACTGGACGCAGCTCATTTACCTTATTTATCCTTTTTATTTCTGCTAGAAACGCCTCCGAGTTTTGGTTCTTAAGTTTACATTTACATTTACGTCATTTAGCAGAGGCCCTTATCCAGAGCGACTTACAATATTTACTTACAGTGTTACGCAAGCAATCATGAGTTAAGAGCCTTGTTCAGGGACCCAACTGTGGCAGAGTTGGGATTTGAACCCTGGACCTCCTGGTCCATAGTCCAGTACCTTAACCACTAGACCACCAATTGTTTTAGTAAATATATTCATGTCCTTATATTGTTATATAGGTCAGTCCTCTCTGGATCAGAGCGAAAACCTAAAGAAGGTTTTAGTTTAGTTTGACCATTTTCATTGTTTCTCTAGTGTTTTAGTGTTTGTTTATTAAGTGGAAGTGCTAAATACAAGTGAGTGAACACTGTGTAACTGTGTTTGTAGTTATTTCTCGTGGATTTCTGTATGTGAAACTATAGCTTTACCTCATAAAATGTATTTTCGTTCATAATTCAAGTGTCTGGAACAGGTTCATTGGATTTACAACCGAAAACCGAGTTTCCGCTGTTTTTGTTAGGAAATCCTCACAACCAGCATTTTGCTGGTGTGTGTCTGTTTACTGCATGGGTGCGTGCATTTGTGTGTTTGTGTGAAATCTTCAGATTGAAAACTAAACCACAATTAGCACAGTTTTCTATACTATTAGCTACACACATTGTTTCGAGCCTACGTTCACATCCTTTAATCGGATGGACAGTCTGTATATGTGCCTGAATAGTTACCATAGTGATGTAGGGTATCAATATAATCATAGCGCTTGCTGTCAGGGTGTATAATCACCTTTCTATCACTATGTGTCTTTAAACTGATTCATCAGCGTGCTGTATTTAATGAAGTTCATAGTGAACCTCCACGGATTTGATCTTTCTGTCTGTTTGTTTTTCTTCACAGGGTGTTGGATGAGATTCTGCACAAACTGGTGCAACTTATACAGGAAGAAGATTGTGTGAGTGTTGATCAATAAATTGAGTCACGGGCCACGGAGTGTGTGTCGACTCCCTCGCTGAATTCTGTGTCACTTTTGACATTAAATGATCTTGCATAGTTCATGGGTCCTGTCACCCATGGGTGATGCCAATATTCGTTTGCTCTAGGCTCTCGGAGATGAACCAGTAGCACTATGTCATAATGCCTCGTAACATGTTTTAATGCAGTCCAAATCAAATGTCAGAATTTACAGAGTCTTATAAAGCCTTTAACTTCTTACTCAGAGTATTATCCTCAAACCGAGTAGTCACGGGATTCACTGGGTAGCAGATGACTAAGAAAAGATAATTGACTCTCACAAAGCAGGAGAAGGCTATAAAAAGATCTTTAGTCATCCTGCTCCTTTTCAAACAAAAGCCGAAACGATCTTATGGTCAACAAAACCCTCTGATAGAATTGTAGACTGGTCAGGTATGCAAAGCAAGCCACTCACATTACCGCCACATTACAAATGGTCATATCTTTTGAAGGCACTGGCTCTTTTTGGAGAGTTTTGGTTGGGTGTAGGGAGGAGCAAGTGGCAGTGCATCAACATAGCTTGGACGCATTGAACCATTTCCCCATAACATATAAAGTGGTGATACTTCATCCGTCACTGTGATTAGTGACTGAAACAATCAGTGCATGCTCTTAATAACCTGATAACTGGAGAAGATTCGATTTAGTCAGTAATCTACTGCTGGGTCCCTGAGCAAGGCACAATTACTTGGATTGTAAGAATGTATGACTTATAAGTCACTCTGGATAAGAGTATCTGTTAAATAATATTCACATAAATGTGAATGTCATGGCATTTTAAAACTTCTATGATGGTACCAAAGCCTGTTATTGTTCCTTAGTGTGGTGAGACAGAAATTAGAAATCAAAAATGATGTCACAAAGAAAATAAAATCCGAAGATGCACAGAACTTGTACGATTTGACCCATAAGGAGGGTGCGTCAGTGAGCAAACCCTATTAAAATGAATAAATGGTATTGCTAAATACTCTCATGTCTTTTAATATAGCCATTAAAGAGCCGCTAAAACGTCCCTCAGAAACAAACTTGTGTTTGGACGTATCAGACGGTTATGAGGGACTGCTTAAATCATGACAGGGCCTGGAATACAAAGGCAAACTAAAATCAAAAGGAGACCAGACCTTTGAAGCGTATGCCCCCAAACTATTGAATAGTCTCCCCACTGACATTAGACTCTCAGCATCAGTTTATTTAAAAAAAAACATTGACAGGCTTATTTTTATTCTCCTGATTTTAGCAGTGTTTGAAGTTTTTAGGAATTATTTGCTTGATCGAGATCGTTTTTATCCTTGTTTGTAATTTTAGTATTGTAATTATCACATATTATGATAATTCCTGGGCAGCACGGGGGCTCGTTGGGTAGCAGAAAGCAGAAAGCAGAAAGAAGGTCTCGGGTTCAATCCCAGGATGGAGCGGCCTGTGTCGAGGCTGCATGTCTTCCCCGTGTTTGCGTGGGTTTACTCTGGGTACTCCGTTTTTCTTCCGCAGTCCAAAAGCCCTCCCTCAGTCCAAAGGTGTTAGGTTAACCAGTGTATCTAAAGTGGCCCTTCGTGTGTGACTGTGCGTATGTGCCCTACGATGGATTGGCACCCCGTCTAGGGTTGTTCCTGCACTTGCGCCCAGAGTTGCCGGGTGGGCACCGGCTGGCCCGCGACCACGTGTGGATTAAGCGGAGAATAATGGATGGATGGATGGATGGATGGATGATCATTTCCTGTCTTGTATTGTATTTGCATTTTGTGACTTGGTTTGGAAAAGTTTTATATAAGTGAGATAAAGAAACATAAACAAGATAATGTATTTGGAATACTTTTAGAAGCCAATTTAAAAGGAAAGTAGGGAAGTGTCAAGTCACGCTGCTTTTCCTCAAATGAATTGGTGGAGAGAAGAAGGAGCGAGTGGACTTTTGGATTTGACCACTTTTGGATTCACTCAAGCTCACTCAGCCTCATGCTTAGAAATATTAATGTATAAAATCTGCGGTGAGTAGAATTTAAAATGGGAGATCTCTGATCTAGACCACACAGATGAACAGAGAGGAAATGAAAGTGAACAGGACATATTAATGCGTTTATTTTTGGTGAGAATTGTCAGACCATCAGAGATGGATGTTTTGGCTCTGAGTTTAGTAATGTCAGCATTATTTATGAAACCCATCAGAAGCAGCCGCATTATGTACTGCCCAAAATGCCCGAAAATGGACATGAAAGCTCCGATAGAACCATTTATACATAGACTGGTTAACTATGTAAACAAATCCCTCTCACCACCGCCACGTAAAAGGATCATGTGTTCAGTATGTAGCATACAAAGCACAGATTTGGCTCCATGGTTTAGAATTTATGCTTGAGGCATTATGTTTACAACCCCTCATTTGCAGCTGAAACACAATCGTATCGTGATCTGTCCAATAATGAATGCACGGAGCTGTGTGTTGAGTGTCCTACTGGTCGTGTTAAATAATTAACAGTGTCTCTCAGGGCATCAGTCTCCTTAGATCATTTTCTTTTTCATGGTCTTGTTCTTCTGATTCCTCTTCCTCAAATATGTCTTTTTACTTTCTTGTCTTATCTAGTAATTAATATATTATCTAATCTAATCTCTGCCTTCAGAAGGCAGTGCTTAAATTTCGTATGCAAATTGAATTCTTCATGCCAGCTGTTACACAGCAAATACAGCGATGAACAAAAGTGCTACGATCACCTGATGATGAGTAAAGGCTTTTGACATCCGGTCCAGTTTTTACAGATAAAAAAAACCCCCAACACGTACATATTAATGTTGTGCTTTGAGCAGAGTCAGAAACTGACAGACCGCAGTGCTGCGTAAAATATTTAATCAGGTCCTTTTTCAATGTCTGTCTTGTTTAGATATGTTCAAATCAGGCTGACCAATCAGAGGATGGGTGTCAGGCAGAACAGCTCATGCTGTTAGTAGCAGAGCTCAAGGGCTTA
This sequence comes from Parotocinclus haroldoi, assembly GCA_034779995.1. Classification (NCBI taxonomy): domain Eukaryota; kingdom Metazoa; phylum Chordata; class Actinopteri; order Siluriformes; family Loricariidae; genus Parotocinclus; species Parotocinclus haroldoi. The sequence goes on along the minus strand of JAUZST010011096.1, from coordinate 5,280 downwards.
TATGACAAGCAGCATGCTGACTATAAAAAAACATGGATATTAAAGAAAATACCTGGAGAAATAAAGCTGAAAGCCTGGGGAATGGTGATGATATAAACCTCTGATATATACAGTATGGAACCAGGACCGTTTTCTTGTTTTCTAGGCACTGTTACCGCCCTCAGAAAACACAAACTTCAGTTTTCTGCACTAATCTTTGCTTGTGTCTTTGTTTTTTTTTTTTTAAAGTGACGATGTGAAAAAGACACAAATCATACTTGGTATCGTACTCAGACAATCATTTGTATGCGATGTTAAAAAAAACTAAGAATGTTCCCAGAAAAAAACAGCTTTAATAGACTACAGTGTCAAGTATTTATTGTCACCTCCCCTTACGCTTGGCACTAAATAAATGAATAGGTTTAACACCAGATTGAGGTGTTACTATGCCATGGATGAGAAATGAACAACAAACACTACATTATTTCAAAAGTTTTTTTTTTTTAATTGCATTAACTTGTTTATGAGAACATGATCACAGGTTTTCAACCTTTGTTTTAATAATCTAATATGTACTTTTTATTTTTATGGTTAGTGAATAAGTGACCAAAAATGTGCTATGAGCTATCATTACCATGTCTGCTGACTTTGGCTTAAATATTTGCTCCATTATTATAGATTTTTATATCTCCATGATGGAGAAACAAAATCAAGCTTTTGGAAAGATGCATTGTGGTAAATGTAGTGTCTGTAGCAGATTTGTATAGTGTGTCCTATAGTTCTGCTCAGGAATCCAGGATAAAATGGATAGGATAGTTTTACTGCCACGATTCTGTTGGGGCCCAACAACATTTTTTAAATGGGTCTGCTGATACCCTTGTAATGAACCAACCATGAGCTCCAGCCTGAGCTTTTTGTTACCAGGGGCTATTTTGCTGTTTACTTTTGTGAATACGTACATCCCGAACTTGGCATCACAAAACCAAGAGCAACTTCCAAATGCAGTTGAAACCTCATCTCACCTCACCTCGCCAGAGGCTGAATACGAAGCAAGATGCCTCAGCACTGCAAGCCAGCTCTCTATCATCCAGCCATTTTGGGTCTAACGAGGTGAGGTTTAGATTGTGTTGCAGCTGTATGAAAGTCCCCCATGGTGGGTACTGGGGCCTTGGAAGGTACCGCCCCTACTCAAACCCGGCTCTCTGTGGTGGTAGGCTAGTGAATTACACTGCTACGATAGCCAACTGCCCACAAGTAACTCACTGAACATTGTAACAGTTATTTCAATGTCCTTAGTACTTTGTTGTAAATATTTCTTTTGTCTCTACAGGTGCTTCAGTCTCTGTCCCTGGTGGACTCTCGCTTACGATCTCGTGGCACAGTGCTGGTGAACGCTCTGGGCAGCAACGCTTGTCTCAGAAAAGTGGACCTGAGTGGAAACAGCCTGGAGGACATTGGAGCCAAAATGCTCAGCAAAGCCTTGCAGATTAACACCACGCTACGGTGAGGATCAGCGAGTGTGAGAGCTGAGAAAGAAGGTCAAGGTCAGGGGGCTGGAGGGAAGGACAGACGACAAGAGCATGGGTGAAAAAGGGACCAATGGGGGCCTTGAGAGGAAAAAATAAATAAATAAATGTGGCCTTTTTGTGTCTCACATAGGAGTGTGACCTGGGACCGGAATAATACCACCGCTGCAGGCCTTATGGATGTGGCGCGAGCTCTAGAACAGTATGACACACACACACACACACACACACATGCAGTTTTACTGCACAAACTAAAAACAGTCTCTGTCATGCTGCTTTCATTTCCCTTGGCTAAAGTAACTTTTTTGGACAAATTAAAGTGTATTTTGGAACAACACCGAAGGCTACTGCTAATTTATTTATTTATTTTTTTTTGTCTTTTCTCGCCTCATCTTCTTTTCTTTGTTTATCTTGCCATCTTTTTCTTTTCATGTCTTGTCAGACTGTCTTTTCTTGTCTCTTCTCATCGTGTCTTATTGTCTTATCTCATCTTGTCACTGCGTGTTTTTTTCTCTTTCATCTCGTCTTTTCTTTTATTCTCATCTCTTATTGTCTCGCTTCTTATCTCGTCGTTGTTTTCCTCATCTCTTCTCTAGTCTCATTTTTACTTCTCTTATCATTGTATATTCAATTTGTATTCTTATTTATTTTTTTTCTTTTTACGCTTTACTGTCTTTTTTTCTAACTTTTTATGCCATGCCTCATATTTCACTGTCTTTTTTTATTTTTATCTTATTCTCATCTTGTACATTTCGTTTTCCTTGTCTTTTTCCTTGTCTTTTCTCTTCTTCTGTCTGTGTCTTTTATTTTCTGTTATCCTTTTCTTATTTGCACTTTGTCTCTCTCCCTGTCTTCTTGTGTTTTCTAACCTTTTCGTTTCTACTCTTCTCTTGTCTTGTTGGGTTTTTTTGATCTTTTTTTTTTTTCTTCTTCTTCTTCTCATGAAATATTACCTGCTCTTCTTGTCTCATCTTGACCATTCCTATCTATCCCCTGTTATTTCCCCCTTCTGTCTTTTCTTGTCTTTTCATGTCTCGTTGCATTGTGTCTTCCTGTCCTTTCTTGACATCTCTTTTGCACCTTCTTTTTGGTTCTTCTCTTTTTACACAGCTTTTGCCGTATTTGTCTTTCTTTTGTGTTATTTCCTATCTGTTTTATCTCTGTGCTTCTCTGGTTGTTCTAATATCTACTCTTGTCTCCTCTGCGTTTTGTCTTGTTGCCTTGTCCCTTCTCTTGGCATCTTTCCAATAATGGTTTCTCCTTTAATCTCAGCTGATGACATTAAATAGTCTCCTGTTGTCTCACTGTTTGAAGAGTATTGGTTCTTCTACTTTCGTTTCATTTCGTATCTTTTCTCCTCTTCTCGTATTGTCAGGTTTTCTTCTCTTTATGTCTGTTTAGTTTTTTATCACTCTCACCTCTCTTAACCTAACCTAACAACCGTTCCCTTTTCTTTATCTTTCGTCTCCTCTTCTCATCTTCCAGTAATTTCACTTTGCAGTATATGCCGATCCCCCTGAGTGATGTCACACAAGCGTATCGAAGTGCTCCAGAAAAGACAGAGCAAGCAGTTACCAAGGTAAAATTCTTTCATCATATGTTCAAGGAGTTACTGTCACTGTCACAGCGTGGACAGGATCAGATTGTCCAGCGGTTCTTCTGGCTTCCTCTTGATATTCTTCTTTATATGTGATGCAAACTGTATTCTGCAACTTTTTCTGTTGTTCCAGATTCAAAGAGCTTTGCTGAGGAATAACCAGACACAGCGCTTTTCACAGAGACAAGCACTACGATTACACCAGGGCCTGGTGACCAGCACTGCTGAGCAGGTGTGTGTGTGTGTGTGTGTCTACAGCTGATTGCAGTTTTACTTGCTTTCGAAGCAATAAGCGTTGTCACCAATTCAAAGCTATTATAACCACAGCCTATCTGGGTTCTGATTGGTCGCCAATCAGAGAGAAGCATTTTTGGTTATTATTGAGGAATTAACTTCCTCAGTGGACACCTTGTTTCTGTGGGCAGCATTTCCTGTTGAACTACGTATATCTACTTACCTATCTATCATAGTCTTATCTGTCTATTAATCTTTATCTGTCCATCCATTCATCCATCTATCCATTCATCCATCTATCCATCCATCCATTCATCCATCGATCCATTCATCCATCCATCCATCCATCCATCTCAGTTTCCCTGCCTGCCTCAATCTATCTATCTATCTGCCCATCCATCCATCTGTCCGTCCATCCATCCATCCATCTATTTTCGTTTGTCTGTCTGTCTGTTTGTCTATTAATCCATCCATCCATCCAATCATCCATTTATCCATCTGTCTTATCCACACACTTATCTTTGTATCTGTCTACAGTATATATATATATATATATATATATATATATATATATATATATATATATATTCTCTCTATTCCATAGTAATATCTGTATATCTATCTGTCTGTCTGTCTCTCTATCTGTCTCACTCTCTGCCTTTGTTTTTTCAGAGTTTGATCTGTCTTGTTTTTGTCTGTGTTGTTCTAGCTATCTGTCAGCCTGTATATTTAGCTGTGTCTCTGTCTGCCTTGTCTTTTTATGGTCTCATGATCTATCTGTTTTAAATTGCACAAACCCCGACCTGAAATACAGCTTACCTGGATAAATACCAGTTGGAACACAATGATAATGGATCTTGCAGATAATGGAGCTGCAGCTTGTGGGACAGTGCTGTAGATTGTGTGTGTGTGTGTGTGTGTGTGTGTGTGCGTGCGTGTGCGTGCGTGTGTGTGTGAGATCATTATGAGGACCAGATGTTCTGGCAAGGACATAAAGATCTGACTTTTTGTGCGTTGAACACAAGGATAAAGAATGTGTGCACCACGGATCTGTGTTGCGTCTCTGCTCACCTGATGAAGTATTCATTATGAAGCTGTACATCTGATGTTGTGTTTCTCTTAAGGTGATGGAGCGACTGTGTGTGCGAGTCCAGCAGCAGGTGAGCGTTCTGCGTGGCATGGCCGATGCTGAGGAGCTCCAAGATGCTAAACAAGTCTTAAAGGAGGCTCGCAACTCCCGAGCGGTGAGTGTTTGAGTACGGTAACCCAAAGCAAACATAATGAAATTAAAGGTGCAGTTTGTGCTTTCGAAGACTGCAAGGGTTCTATTGCATGTGTTTGGACGTTACTGACGTTACCTTTAACCAACAAGTTATGACACAGCATGGTTTATTTATAGCCCTGTCATCGTTGTACTCCGGCATCTGCAGGCGCTTGTTACTACCTGCTTCCACATGCAAGGTGACTCATTTTGTATCCAGGGTGTATATTTAGTAACAGTAAGTTTTCCTGAAGGCCTGAGTTTAAATACTGGTTAGGACTTACAACCAGTGGTGCAGTTTGACTGGTTGTACTGTGTACTGAATTCTGGATTGGACCCTGGCCAGTATAATCAGGTTAAAAGTGGTGTTGAGCATTTGCTCCCTCCCTCTTTCCTAGAACTTCGGCAAGAATAAATTCCAAACTGACGTTGACCCCTATTTACCTGGTTCAATTTAGAGTTACCAATTAACCTAATGCATGTCTTTGGAATGTGGGAGGAAATTGAAGTCCCCAGAAAACCCCACGCAGAGATTGTTGAGCATTTGCTATATTTCCAGTAAATTAATCTCTCCCTCTCTCTCTCTCTCTCTCTCTCTCTCTCTCTCCCTCTCCCTCGCTCCCTTTCTCTCTCTCTCTCTCTCCCTCTCCCTCTCTCTCTCTCTCTCTCTCTCTCCCTCTCTC
>JAUZST010011095.1:0-12089 GCA_034779995.1 Parotocinclus haroldoi | reverse complement strand
TGTATTACATATATATATATATATATATATATATATATATATATATATATATAAACACCTGAATGCCTCCCCTAAGCGGACATGCACCAGCACCCACAAATGAAAATGCCCTTCGCTAACAGTGCCTCCTGTGCTCATTCTTTTAAGTAAAAATGTGGCATTTGTCCAGCTTTATTTAATTTTATTCATTTATATGTTTTTTAGGTTTCAGTTTTTTCCCCAACTGCTGTTGCTGTTACTTGCTGTTTTCTTTCAGTCATATACCTCAAACTATCTAGAAGCCCAAAGAGGGATCAGTGTCCCCTATATGCACATTGGTTACACATTTGTTTTTTGGTGGTGAGTTATGAGTAAATAGAAGAAAATTACGGCATACAAGTCCCAAAACCCTTCTGTGAATGCAATGACACTTTTTAGTGACCCCTTTTTTGTAACTAAAGTGAGAAAATGTTTGAAATGTGCTCTTTATGGCTCATCTGAATATTAAAAAAACTGGATTCCAAATCAACAGTGAAGCTGGTGTGTTCTCTTGGTTATTTTGTCTTCATTCATGTTTACACATAAACAAACTGACGAATTAAATGTAGAACCCCAAATTATAAAAATATTGCACAGTATGGAAGATGCATATAAAAAACACACCTTGATTCTTACATTTACTTTAACTTTTATTTTATTGCAGACAGTATGAATCTGGGGTGTTTCATGTTTTGTCTGATCAACTTTATACATATGACATTTTTTGTTTTATGTAAAACAATCTAAATCAGAGTAAGGACTACTTGGAATTTGTAATCACTGCTGCATCGATTTGTTAGAGGTGCAATGTACAGTCCTGGTCAAAAGTTTTGAGAATGGCAAAATGATGGTTTTTACAAATGCTCCTGCATTGTTCTTTAGAACCTTTTATCAGATTTTATTTTCACATGCTGAAATACATTTATAAGAATTTTCTTTTACTTTTTATTGACAAACACACTCAGTTCAAGCAATATTTAATATTTACAGTGATGAAAGTTCTGATTTGAGACTTCTGCAATTCACCTCTGCATGCTGGATATCAACTTCTGGGCAAAATCTTGAATGAGGTCAACCCATTGTTACCTAATCGGTGCTTGGTCAACGTTTCTGGGATTTTGTATGTATGGCATATCCTCTTTTTGAGGACTGACCACAGGTTCTCAATGGGATTGAGATCTGGGGTTGTTTGGGGTGCTATCTTACAAGAAGCATAGTCCTTGCCTGTGAAACCTTTTTCACTATCCTCTTAAAGCAACTAGTCTGCTCTTCTAATCAGCAGGACATAGTGATATCAGCTGTCTTATCCTCTTTAACCTTTTAACGAGATCATCATTTTCATAGCAAGCAATGACTTTACAATGAATTGCAATTTATCTGATCACTTTTTTGTAGCCGTCACAATCTACATTCTAAAAGTAATACAAATTGCCACCATAAAAACTGATGCAGCAAACCTTATGAAACTCAAAATGTATGCCATTCTCAAAGCTGTTGGTAAAGACTGACTATTGTAAAAAAGTATTTATGTTAGTGTTAAAGGCAGTATAACCTTTTTATTTGTTTTGTGTGGTGAGTTAGAAAGGATGATTTCGATTCAGCACCATATCACAAGCAAATAATATTATATGTCTTCCCCAGTGTGTCCAGTCTTTTCACAATCTCTCCTGCAGTTCTGCAAAAATCACTGGCACACTCACTGACTAGTACTACTCGCAGAGACAAGAAGCATCTATATTCTGACATATCTTTTAGACTAGACAGACCAAACTTAACTGCCTTTATTGATTCTGGTGCTGTGAAAACATTGTAGCACAGGCCCAGCCGTTTTAAATCCCTTTTTATTTCACCCATCATTCTCTCCCCAACAGTGAATGGACAGCCCATCCACTCTGGGAGAAATTCAATTTATTACCAGGACCAGGACTCATTATCAGTGACAGTCATGGCACATTAACATGTTCACACTAAGCACATTCACCACATGTAAAATCACAAGACCTTCTCATTTTAGTTCCCCCATGCTTTCATGAGACCAAATATGGTGAGAGGATCCCCAGTTAGCCAACAAACATGATCAAATTACTGAAAGGTTTACAAACAATGTCTCAATGAAAGATTGGAAGGGATATACATAATTCTTCCTCTACTGTTCACAACACTGTAGCATTAAATGTTTCAATTAATCTACAGGAATTTCAATGCAAAAAGGGCAAGGGCACACGCATAATTTGAAGACCTTTGTTCTCCATACCCTCTGACATCACAATATCAACAACCATTATTGAACAATACCTGATATAGTCACACAAGCAAGAATGCCAATTAAAACTGCAAAAAGTAAGCCTCATATTAAACATGTCCTGAAGTGTTGACTTCTCAGAGGCATCAATTTGTTTTTTTTGTTGTTTTATATTTTTAAGATATAAACACAATGTGCTCCTGACCAAAGATGAAAAGATCATCCACTTCTCAGAAACATGTCCAAGTGACCTTGGAAAAGGTATTTTACACTCCTGTGATGGCAGTATACATGCCGAAATGTATACTGAGGATTTAGGGCATGTAAAGCAGCATATGCTGCCTATTCTTAAGGTCTCTTTTATTGTATTCTTTTTTAGGGACATCTATGTGTTTTCCAACAACACAATGCAAAACCACATGCTGTACAGATTACAAAGGCATGGCTGCAGAAGAATAAGGTACGGGTACTGGATTGGCTTGTCTGAAGTCCTGACTTGTCCCCAATACAGTACATGTGAAGTATTTAAAAATGAAAAGTCAAATGATGATAGAACTGCACTGTTGCTCAGACATGTATGAAGAAAGAATGGGAAAAAGCCTAAAAGTACCTAAAACACTATCGATTGGTATTCTCTGTGGCAAAACATCTTTTAACTGTTATGAAAAGGAACAACAACATTACAAAGTAGTAAATGCTTTAGCATCGCAACTTTTTTGGAATGTTTTGCAGGCTTAAAACCAAAGAGCAATGTGTATTTTATTTTCAGCATAACAAATAACTTTTGACACAATCTGGAATCAGAAACCGGTTCAGAAACACAGGCCGACAAAGAGACACTCATTCATTCACTTACTCACTCACTCACATTGGAAGACTTTGAGACAGTTACAGTTACTGTTGACATGTCTGGAATGTGTGAAATACTAACCTGAACAAGCTCAGTATGCATCTATCTTTGGGAACCAGAAAATACTGCTGCTACATTTTTCAGCCAGTAAAATATATATATTTTATTGTAATTGTAAATTCATCTCTTTAGAGCTTTGAGAATTAAAATAGACACTGGTGGAAGATTTTTTTTCAGATTGTGAGCGCTTTATAGAAATGATTGCACTCACGCAGCAAAGATTAAATGAACGTCTTTTTGCGATAGGTACCACTGAACACTCGTAACCATGGTAACCACAGTATTAACACAGCTCACCTTACTGCACTAACCTTAGTTACATGAGCTAACGTTACAGGAACTCGGACTGATTTTTGGGTCATAAATACGGACACGCTACATTTAAGGTATGATTTAAGGCACCAAACTAACATATAATAATTAAAGGTAGTTAAATAAATACACTTATATTTAATGTATGTCTGTTTAGGCTATTGCCAAACATCAAGCTTAATTTTGTCAGCAATTCTTTATTTAAGATGAACAACATTCTGTACAGTGACACAAGGACTGCTCTTAATGTTAAATGAAGAAAAGTCCCACAGTTTAGGAAGCCCATACATTACACCATACCATGACTTTAGGAGAGGCAACCATGTTTGATGGATCAGTACAGTTAGGGTATCTGTCTGACCAGTGTTGATGATTTGGTTTGTTGATCATTTTATTAACAAAATAAGATTATTCAACACTGAACTATGCTATGTCACTCATTCTGTAAATTGGTCAAAACCTCAGTCTGGTGTTGCAGCCTCCAACTTTTATTAGTGTGCCATTTTTCAAGTACAATTTTAAAAAGCTGATTTCAGGAATGGCAATTCTGGTCTTGCTAAACATGACATTACTACATCAGTAGCAGTTTTTGGATCAATCTTTTTATTTATTTGCAACAGAACCTGTCTCTGGGAATTTGGCAAGAAGTCTGGCAACTGCACTGTGGGTAATGGAAGGCCTGTTCGGGTGGTGTTGGATGCAATCTTCTGTGATGACACATGGTTTTATTGAACAGTGACCAATCTCAATACATTCTACTTGGGATTACACCATCCTTCACATTGCCTGTACAGAAAAAAATCACTGTTTGAAAATGAGAACAAATAAAGTTGTGTTAACATGAAACACATCAGATATTAGAAAATGCTGTTTCAACAATGTTTGTTCAACAAAAAAAATAGTATTTATGTACTGTGTTAAAAAAAGATATTTATATATAAAGAAATGCATTACAACAGAAGTGCGTACAGTATCTACTCTACTGCAGCATCATGTCGACGTGCTGGGTCAGGCCACAGGACTTCATCTACATCACAGGCCACATTCTCCCTTGCCAGGGAGAATGCTTGGCATGCAACCACACCTATGTCATTACAGGCCAGTTCCTTGGCCTGCAATAAATTTTCTCTGGTGTAGGGTTGCCGGTCATAAAGCTTCCAACGCCATAAGGAGAAGAACTCCTCTGTTGGTTTGAGGAAAGGGAAGTATGGTGGACACGGTGAATCTACTCAGGTTGGGCTGATGTCCTGCTTCCCTCATAGTCAATCCATGGACAAGAACATGGTCAATGATGGTTGCCCGTATTTCATCAGAAATTATCGTTCTATGTCTCGTCCCTCCTCTTCCACCTCTTCCCCTTACTCTGCCTCTCTGACTGTTTTTGACACCTGTGCTTTATTAGAGTTTCACTTTTGCTACTTTTGCTATGCAACCGAAGTGCATCACAGTGCGTATATAGATGAAACACAGTGCATTAGTAGATGAAAATATGTTTGCAAATTTTGTCTTAATAGGTGAAATGTGCTTAAGGTTCTGCCAAAAGGGTGAACCTGTTGTGACTAACTAGGTGAAATGTGCTTCTGGCAAATGTGTGACAATTTCAATAAATTTGTTTAGAACACTGAGAATTTGCTTCAGACAGACTTTTGTGTTTTAGCAATTGAGAAAAGCTGTAAATGGTGTATAAAAATATTTCTTTGACTAAATATTGTCAGAACCAGCACCCATTAGCCATCTAGATCAACTGACATGTTAGAATTGAATCCAGATTTATTTAAGACTTTAGTGGAACAAAAGATAAATATATATCCTGGCTTCTGTTTGACTGTTGCTTTTAGGATGTCTAACAGTTAAGCCTTGCAAAGTCATGGATGCATAATTCAGTGAATGAAATTGATTTTAGTTTAATTGAATCTCATGCCAGAACAGGAGTCCATCAGTCTACCACAAAATACAATCAAGTCTGGCTTTAGGCCAGTGGTCTTATAGGAGCAAGAGGGAAACAGTGAGACAGACAGATGGAGAAAGCAAGACAGAAAGAGAAAGCAGGAAAATGTTTATAAAAAACAAAAGTTTCACTAATTTATCAATTACTAACTTGTAAATTACGGTTTGATCCTTAACAAATGCATATTCTTAAAATAACTGTACCCAAACTATAAAGCAACAAACTGTACATTTCATGTCTTTTTTAAATAATTTCACTTAATCACTCACAGTCAAAAAGAGATTATGTAGAAGACCTCATGTCTAACACTTTTTTGTGGTTTGGTGTTTTAATGAAGGAAATGAAGTAGCAGAGAAAATGCATGCTGAAGAAAAGTAGGAGGAAATAGTATGCCTGTCCCCAACACAATGTCAGTGCCAGTGTTCTCCATGCTGGTCTGTATAAACTCCTGTCTGTTTGTTAGCTTAGTTTCTTAGCTTCGGTTCACATATTGTACCCCATTTGTCTTTACAGATTATGTCTACCATGTGTATTTTTTATTAAAGCACTTCTACTCTCGCCAGCCTCTGTCTCCTTGCCCTTTACAAAACATGACAGTCTTGTTCATTAAGATCATGTATACTTTCACTGACAATGTCACACAAATGGATAGCCAACACCAAATGGGAGTTGCCCATGTAATAACATGCAGAACATACTTTGGTAATCATTGCTTAGCAGCAACAAAACCTTAATAAAGCACTCTGAATACAGTAATTAAACATTTACAGTTCAGCATGATAACAATATTTGAGCATTATATTATTTAACTGTTAATGTGCTTTTAAAGAAAGTGTAATTCCTTTTGCTTCTGATTAGAAACACAACAGAAAGAAGATTTTATACCATTTTGTGTTTTCTTGCATAAACAGCTCTCTTCAGCTAATGCCACAGCGTTTCACTTGGAATAAAGTCTCCATGTGTAGCCCAAGAAATGGAAACACAAATACATTAAAAGATTTACTTTAATTAAGCAATCCAGACTTCTCAAAATTACAAGTTAAATCTTCACTCCTAATTTCTATTACTACATCAAAAATGCATGATGTTGTCCATGATCAAAAGTGTGAACTACAGGGGTTGGACAATGAAACTGAAACACCTGGTCTTAGACAAAGGTTTGGCTATAGCAGCCCAGCCGTTTATATTGACCCTGTGGAGCTGCCGACAGACAGTTCTGGTGGAAACAGGAGAGTTGAGGTGCACATTTAATTCTGCCGATTTGGGTAGCTGTGATTTTATGTTTTTTGGATACAATCCAGATTAGCATCTGAACATCCCTTTCAGACAGCTTCCTCTTGCGTCCACAGTTAATCCTGTTGGATGTGGTTCGTCCTTCTGGGTGGTATGCTAACATTACACTGAATACCGTGGCTCTTGATACATCACAAACCTCCCACAATAAAATGACAGGTGTTTCAGTTACATTGTCTAACCCCTGTAAATAATCAAATGCTATTGTTATTTAACATAAATTAACCATAATTGGTTATACAATATATGTGAAACTATATCTGTTGTTCATGTTAATTTGTACAAAGAGTTTTAAGTTTTTTTAAAAAAGGAAGTCAATATAGCCCAAAAAAAAAACCGTCTGATATCAGCATGCTTTGATGGGCAAATATAATTGTTGGCATATGGTTTCATTAAATATCCATTAAGCACTAATAGTGCACATTAAAGACCAATATTCTTCATTTTTCAAATACAATTTTCCACAAACACCTTTATTTCAGCCCATAAAACACCTGTATAGTAAAATATGTTTTCCACAATTGGATTGGATTGGATTAACCATACAGTCGCGGCGACTCTCTGTCACTTGATGGATCATCGATCTCCACACATTTCTATCTTTCATCGATGTGATCCATGAAGTGTTTCAGCAGGATAGTGGAGTAGTTTGCAATTGCTTTCTCCACCCCTCCCCATTTATGCGGGCTTGGGACCGGCATGCAGCTGTTTCCAGTTACACGATGCATGGGGTGTTTTGCATACACAAGTCAATGACAACTTAGAGACACCAATTAACCGAACAGGCATGTCTTTGGACTGTGGGAGGAAACCGGATTAAACACACACAGACACGGACAGGACATGCAGAATCCACACAGAAAGGACCCAAGCCGATCCACCCTGGCCTTCTTGTTGTGAGGCAGTGGTGCTACTCTTTCCACAACACACATATATTAATCATTAAATGCAACGTGTCCATTAGAGACCAATACAACTTCAAACAACAAATATAGTGACAAGTGACAATTTAAATGTGCAGTCGTGACCTGCTTTACTGTATTTTATAATTTATTTTTCTAGCACTCTGTTCCATGTTGTTCATATTGTAAAGCCATTTAAATAAGAAACATTAGTATATTCATTAGTGTATTATGAATATTAGATTAGTAATTCATTTTACATGTATTTTGGTATTAAATTAGGGAGCCACTTGGAACCTTGAATCTATCGTACATAATCCTAAAAACCTTCTATAATTCCTATACAGAGCATCACGACCTCATGGTGGCCCTTCAAACTGCAATAAACTGTGTACATTGTTTAAAGCTTCCTGACCACTTAATAGTTCTCCATATGTGGAAATTGTTCAAATGTTTACACTATGTAAAAAATAATCTATATAAATAATTCATTACAGTCTCTGTATGTTACTGTGTGCTCAGAACTCTCCCGAAGTGCCAAAACAAGAGCCCGAGGTTAGTTATGGGTCTTCACTAATCAACCAGCTGTAAGAGCTGGTTCTTTGAAGTGTATGATCAGAGCCAGCTCCTGACTGAGGGCCGAATTTATTCTTTACGTTAATTTTGTCTCACATGGTTTGGTTCAAGATGTTTGGCAACATTTGTAGCAGTGTTCCAAAGCCTAGGCTGTGGCCAATCTTGGCTGCTACTGTTCCAATGGATCCTTTGTATACTGCCTAAAAATGCAGCTCATGATTGGAAAAATTTGAAGGACGCACCAGATGTAACCTTTATAGCCCTCAGGTTAAAAAAATTATTTTTGCACATACAGCATGAAAAAGAAAATAAGAAATGGCAGAAAACAGACCAAAAGCAAAAGGTTTAGAAGGTTGTTTTTTTGTAAATTACGACTGATTCACTTAAAGTCGAAAATAATGTATTAAAGTATTTGTATACTATATTCAATCAGCAGTATTTCATGCTACAGAAACGTATTGTAATCTTACCATAACAAGGATAGCATACATTTTATTTTGTAGTATTTTATTTTAGTCCCAGTTAAACATTTAAAGCTATAAAGAATGACACATTTTCAACGGTTCCAACTCTAAGAACTTTCCGGTGATGTCACAACGCAGTCTCCTTAGACTGATCTATTTGTGTGACCCACATTACTAAGTGGTAAGTGATTCACTTGTGTTGACACAAGTGTTCACAGGACAGTCCTACCCAGGACACGTTCTACCTCAGCCGAAGCCTAGGCTCTGAAACAAAGCCAGATGTGTCTACAATAAGTAGGATGGGGTAGAGGAGGATACACACACACACACATTGGCAATGAATGCATGTGGTTAAATACAAATACAAGTCTAAAGTGACCGAATAAGTAACTAAATGAATCCAAGATGTCCAAATAAAAGCCAGAAGTGTCATTTTATCTTTCTCCACCATCTGATTCTGCACTCCATCATGATTTAAACAGCATATTAGCTTACAGAACAGTCAACTAATTATTGTGATGCTTGATGCACCTAGTGAACATATTTTTCATTCAAACCTTTATTTAACCAGGATTAACAACTTAATTTAAATTAAAAAATAGTGTCCGGGCAAGAACAGCAGCAAAATTACAGATAGTTACAGAGACATAATTTCACTCAGAGCAGGCCCAAGACATACATTATGCGGACGCTTAGGGCCTCCAAGGCCACCAGGGGCCCCCCAAGAGCGCCAAGATATCAAGGTAAAATAATATAGTTAATAGTTAAATAATAGTTAAATTAATATACCACAATTGTACACCATTCGGTACAAGTTCTTGTCAGAGTATCATGATGTTGTTACATTTTAACTAAATGAAAAAGAACAGACCAATTAAAAAGTCAAATGCACCCATAAAGTCATTGTTGCTGATAAATTGTGTCACTTTCATTTTATTATCTTAGGCATAGAATTGGATTTTAAAAAAGGATGATGAATATATGGATTAGTTGAATGATGACTTATTGTATAAAATAGTCCTTAAATTAAGGGACTCTTGTAGGTAAAATTAGGTGTTTAACAATCAGATAAAAATAAACCAGAATGCCATCTAATTTATGACAAACATGTCCCAAGCACACACACTTTAACAATTTCCTCTTTTTATTTTACTACCATTCATTTGTTAATTAGTTGACCAATTAAGGCAATTGGTAAAGCCTTTGCCTAGCCAGAATCACTTGACACAAGGAGGGACCAACCCCAGACAGGGCACCACACCAGCATATGACGACTGTGCTTACACTAGGCTACAGCTGAATTAACCCAACACCCACTATTTGAACCCACATAAACAGTAGAATATGCAAAATCCACAAAGAAAAGACTCAGGTTAATCATTTTCGAACTGAACCAAGGAATGAGATTAGATTAGATTAATTTCTCACATATACATTGTAGCAGGTGCAATATACAGCAAAATGAAAACCATCAACTTGTGCAAACATACAATATAACAAAGTGGGGGGAGGGGGTGGACAGACAGGACAGAAAGATCATCTGTACTGCCAAATTGCTATGAAAATATGGTTTTCAACTATGTATTTTGAGTTGTCAGAATATTGTTTAGAGTCTGAATAGCTAAATGGACAGAGCTGAAAAAATGTCTATGTTAGTATGTGCCTGGAAATGCCACAAGTGTTAGTACCTGTGAATAAATCCCAGGTTTGCTGGTGCATAAACCAACTATTGTCATTGTGCATCCCAAGCCTGGTTATATCAAAATTGTACCAGCATTTGGCATAACTAGTGCCAAATTAAAAGTATGGACAGTTGTACCATTGTGCTCTGCCTAACAGACAAAACGAGGAATATTATTTTAACAAACATTAAGAAAAAGAGTTTCTTGTTATAACATGTAAAACTTTCATAAATATTAAACTGATAATAAAATTGTGTATACATCAGCTAATTAAATATATTTACCAAAGCATTTTCTTAGAAATCACCTGATCATAATGCAAATAAGGGATTTTGATATAGGAGCACTTTTTAGGGAATAGCTGTAACTAATTATGATTAAATTATGAACACAAAACAATGTATGCACACATTTAGGTTTGTTATATTTAAAGGGGTAGAGAATCCTTTTTCATGCATTTGAGATTATCTGTAGAAGAA
Source organism: Parotocinclus haroldoi (assembly GCA_034779995.1). NCBI lineage: Eukaryota > Metazoa > Chordata > Actinopteri > Siluriformes > Loricariidae > Parotocinclus > Parotocinclus haroldoi. The sequence goes on along the minus strand of JAUZST010011095.1, from coordinate 1,263 downwards.
TAACCTAATCATATTAATCAAACATGAAGCCCAATTAAAGTGTGGGAGGTTTTGATGAAAATATTGCATCAATTTAATTACTTGGCTGTTCTGGAAGCTAACATGCTGTTTAAACACATGATATAGTGCAGTGGTGGGTAAATCAGACGCTGGAGAAAGATGAAATGACACTTCTGGCTTTTATTTGGCCACCCTGGACTCATATTTGGCTACTTCAGGCTTTTGTTTGTTCATCTTGGGTTGTGATGGGAATTCTAGTTCTTTTGGCTCAGCTCACTAAAAACAGCCAGCTCCTCCGGCTACCAAGTGGCTCCTTAAATTGTTTTGTTGCTTAAATCAAATTAATACTTAGGATACACGTAAAACAAATTAGTAATGTTAAAAGGAAAAACATTGTTTTATGATAGGTATATGAAATTAGCTATTTAAAGAATACTTATTTGACACAGACTGCTGCAAAAATACATTTAAAAACACAAAGACAAGGAGCTGACTGTGTATATTAGTTGTAAGTGTGCATCTATACTAAAAATATCTACAACAACAAGTATTATTAAAAAATACAACAAGTGAAACAAATGAATGAATAAATTAGACCCCTACATGTGTTTTCTCTGCTAACTGTACAAATTAATGCACAATTCACAATTAGCCTTTGCAAGTTGTTTGTGACACCTATAAGATAATGTAGGGTTGGTCACAACCAGGGGTGGACTGTCCTGGCTCCAGCGATCATTGTTGTGACTCGCTGATCTTAATCTTTTGGTTATGTGTTGTCTGTGTACGCTGTCAAGTGTGTTCATAGAGCAATTTATGGGTGTGATTGCAGGGCTTGTGTGAGAGTTGTGCGTCTGGGAAAAGATGTTTGAAAAGATGTTTGCTGTATATGTGTACAAGATGAGTGGTGAGATATGCAGCATTAGATTGGTTCTAAAAGCTTTGGTAAGGGCTAGTATTATAGTCTTTTCTGTCGTTCCAATAAACAGCACGTAAGGAGCAAACCTGTTTATTCTTGGTCTGGTTGTTCTACCTCAAGTAATTTGCAATATGTAAATTTAACTTCTTGTTGTTTACACTTTCCCTTAGTGTTGTTTATTACATTAAAATGTGTCCCAACTTTAATATACTTTTCTCTGCTTTCTTGAGTGTATTACCTATGTAAAGCTCCCAAGTTCTCTTGTTCTCACTTTCTGTGTGTGTGTGTGTGTGTGTGTGTGTGTGTGTGTGTGTGTGTGTGTGTGTGTGTGTGTGTGTGTGTGTGTG